>JAMJFZ010004223.1:3290000-3530000 GCA_026225945.1 Cricetomys ansorgei
CTCCTCGGGAACCAAGCACACATTTTATGCACAGCATAAATGGAGACAAACCACCCATATACATAAATAAAAAAGCAATGTTTTTAAAACTGAAAAAGCCCGTGCTGTTTAAAACAAAAGAGAATGATTGGTCTGGAGAGGTAGCTGGAGAGATATCTGGAGGGATAGCTCAGCAGATAAAAGCTGAGTTAAAAGCTGCTCTTCCAAAGGACCTGTGTTTGATTTCCAACATCCACATGGCTAGTCACAACTGTCTGTACCTCCAGTGCCAGAGGATCTTATGCCCTCTTCTGGCCTCCTTGAGCAATTGCACACAATGTAGCCAACGTATCCATGCACATACAATAAAAAAGAATAAATCTTTTAAAGAATAAAATACCGACGAAAATGAAAATAATACCAAGATGATTGTAGACACAATGAGCTGAAAAGCACAAACGGATCTCTGCAGATGCAGCCTGTCATTCTAGAGACCACCCTGGGGTCACGTACCACCCACAGGCTCTGCTCATCGTACCCTTGGGCGGTTTTCTGGATGTCAGAGAAGAGCTGCAGACCACATCTGATTTCTTCGTCCCTTGATGCACTTCTGTCTTTCCAAGGAGGGAGCAGCTGTGAGGGAGAAAACAAACAATCAGAAAAACAACAACACAGGCAATGGCTGTGGTTTGAGGCTTTTAATTTTTAAAAACCAAACAAAGGAAATGTCATGCTGAGCTAGGCTGCCAGCTCCGGGAAGGGAATTCTTATCTTCCAAATGTTTGAATCTGCAGCCTTGCCATGGGGTGCAGGAGCCCTCAGAGGTAGATGGAGGGCTAGGAGAACACTCTAAGAACTACCTAGAACATAGCTGGCAAGAGTTTAGAAGGGACTTCAGTAAAGAGGATCTCGAACGCTGAGAGAGTCTTGATGAGCGCACTTCTGAAGGTGGACAACACAAGCTTCTCAGCACAGAGCTTGAATAAAACGCATTGAGAACAGCATTTAATCAGAGCCCACCGAGCCAAGTGTGGTGGTATGCAGCCGTGATCCCGACACAGCCTATCGAGACCCTGTCTGAAAACAGTGAACGATGAGGAAGAGGAAAAGCAGAAGCAGAAGCAGCTTGTGGGGTGGGGAACGTAAACTTTTTAAATAAGTTAAAAGCATATTTGAAACTGAAGGCTCGCTACACGTATCACTAGTACCAAACGGTGGGACGCAATGACAAACCTAGGAGTCTGTTCCACGTAATGGGTGTGACGTGTGGCATGCCACACATCCGTTGAGCGCCCCTAACCCCAAATCCAACCGTCAACGTGTGAAACTTTTTGGAGCACTGACGTGGAATCACAATTAGGAGACCTGACATCATGAAACTTCGTGTCACTCACAGAAATCATCTAGAGGGCACGGTTGCGTTCAGGCTGTGCATGTGCGGTGTATGCGATTCTGTGTTGAGACCTGGCATCCCTCCCCAAGCGTTCTCACTACACATCCAACAGCATGCCAAAACCTGAAATACATCTGAAACCTTTCCCAAGCGTTTGGAAAGGGATGCTCAGTCTGTCAGCCACACTACCACTACAAAACTTACAAAGCTTGCAGAAAACCCAGAACTGCGTAAGTGGCCGTCAATCGGAACTTAGCAAATAAACAGCGGTGCGTTTCCATACCGTGAAATACACGGCAGCGGGAAGACGCCACGGAGTTCCCAGTTCAATGTAGGAAAAAAAAATCATCAGGTAACCTAGGATGTGCAAGGTCCTGTGCTCCTCCCCAGCCACAAAAATAACAGATACATAAACCAACAAACCTGGAATTAAAATATTGATGAAAATGGAATACCAAGATAATCATAGACGGGATAAAATAGAACGCACAGATGAACCCCCGTTACTTGGCATGTAAAGAGCTTCGGGATTACACAAGAAAACCCAGGGTATTTACAGGGTACACACACTTATACACACCTATACACACACACTTCCAGATGAGCAAACTCATGACATGAGAAGAAGTGGTGAGCGACAGTTAATAGTTTAACTCAAGCTTGGACACGGCTGAGCTGCAGAGGGTATGTCCAGCGCATCTGGGGGGGGCCTTACATTCCACCTGTAGTAGCCCACCCCAACCCACACACAAAGAGATCATAAATAATTTTCAGCTAAATAAGGTTAGGTAAAAGAAAAGGAAGCTGGAACTGAAGGTATTATATTTCTGAATCCAAGAAGCGACACGAAGCTCGGACACATGTCAGGTCCAATAGTAGGCCTGGATCATTTCCCTACTGTGGCGTAGGCAAACCTTTTCCCAGAGGAAGCTAACCTGACACACTCAACCTGTCTTCCACCCAAGCTGCTGAGGCTGACCATCTCAGTGTGAGCAGCTCCTTTGGCTTCTGTGCGGTCACTTACTTGGTCCAGGGTTTGCATTTGTCTGTGGATGAAGAGACATCTGAGAAGAAGCCAAGGAGGCAGGGTGTGCACACAGTGTCCTTGTTGAGCTGCACTGTCCAAAAAAAGAAATAGATAAAAAGCAAGGGGACACTTAGAGATCAGCTAGAATGGTCCCTGAAGCTCTACCCCATCTACCTGCATCTACACCTGTTATCTCCTGCCTTTAGCTCCTCCAGGCTTGGGTGGAGGGAGTGCTTTCACAATTATGTTCAGAAACTGACTTCATGTCAGGCCACTGAGACTAGTATCTGATGTCCAGCTAAGGCCAGCTCTGCCTGATCTTTCACTGTTCAGAACCACTGTCTTGGGAGTCAACGTTATTTCCTCGTTGGTCTTGTATAGCTGAGTTTTGCTGTCTGGCTATTTTCAGACTCCAAATGGTTGCATCTGCTTTCATCTGCAGGCAAATGCAGAGCCATCACTGTCCTTAAGGGAAACGTGTTCTTCCAAATCCAGCAAACCTCATCTCTCTAAGATCTGGGGAAAACTGATATGTGAAACATTTCTGGTCCCAAGCATTTTGGATACGGGTGATGACACGATCCTCTACAGAAGTTATTATTCCAAAACCCAGAACAACTGGAATGCCTGTCAACAGTGCCCTTACTAAGTACTAAGTGGTCCATTGCCCCTGGGGAATGATCAGCTCCATTTCACTGGGCTAAGGAGTTGAATGGTAACTGCACTTTCTTCCCCTCAAAGGGGGAGAGTCTCCTCCTAAAGCAAAGATGGTGCCAAGTTTTTCTACCAAGGACCTGACATAACTCTTATGCCTTTTAGGTCTATGGCCTCTGCTGGAATCACTTATAGCTCAGAAGTAATTATGGACAACATGTGAAGCACATGGATGGCTCGTGTCGCAGGAAAGCGAAAATGCAAGTGAGGAGCTAACAGTGAGGACCTTGCCTTCATCCACGCTAGAGAGCAGAAGCTGACCCCGCTAAGAAGCTTGATGCAGCTCTCAGACTTTTCTGAAGACAATTAGCAACATAAGAGAGGCCTCACGCTTTTTTGTGTCTCCAATCTTTATTGCAATTGGCACCTGGTGCTTTGGTAAGCACAAATGAACAATACTGACTACACCAGGCTACTGGTGGTGCCAAACCCACAAATGACTTTTGAAATTAGTATCACTTCTATGATTTATTTTCATGAATACAAACCTAAAATTAAAAATAAAAACATTCTTGGTGATAGAAAGTATATGTTTGATTTCTGTAAATTGGCTCAATAAATAAGATGCGTCGCCACACTGATCTGGCAATGTGACTGGCTTTGAAACGATTACAAGAATGCCAGGACCATTTACTAATGAACATTAATTGTAATAGCATTTTAAAAGAGGAACACAGGGGCTAGAGTTTGGTTCCCAGCACCCATATCTGTCAGCTCTCAACTGCCTGTAATGCCCATCTCCAGGGGATCCATGAACTCTGGCCTCCTCCAGCACCGGCATTCATATGCACGTGCTCCTACACACACACACACACACACACACACACACACTCACACATACACATTCATACACACACACACAAACACTAAGTAAAGTTACAAATTAAAAATAAAGGATTAGTGTGATCTAGAAGATTCTGAGAAGGGTTCAGGGACATTACTTTCCATACGCTCGAGTTTTATGTGATTCTTGGATAACCCTCACCCACTAGAAGTACCCTGAAGGCTTTGTTTCCCTTCTCCCTCTTACAACCAGGCTTCTCACACTCCCACAAGAAGTTACGCTTCTATCTGCTCCAAACCCTGCTGTGGACTTTGGCTGTGCTAAACTGAGCCAGGAGTTGGAATACTGGTGAGCACAAAACTGCACTTATAGCAGCCTGTCCTGCTTCTCTTTCCCTACTGGCCCAGAGCAAAAGTGTGGTCATAGAATGGTATTTGGGACTGGGCCAACTGTTTTGAATTCAAATATACAGCAAGTTGGGGCACAAGTGACTTCTTGGAGAGGGGCAGGGTTTATGTAACCCCCGCTGACCTCAAGCTCACTGTGTAACTAAGAATGTCTCTGAATTTCCGAGCCTTCCTGCCTTTACCGCCAGAGTGCTGGAATTACAGGTGTGCACCACCATACACACCTGTACTTGGTACTGGGGATCAAATCCAAGGTGTTATGCTTGCATTCCAGGTGCACATTCTCCCAACTAAGCTTACATCCCAGCCTCAGGAGGAAATTTTTATCCATCTACCTCATATCTACCTACTGTCAAAAATGTATCATTTTCAAGGGTTCAAAGCAGACGTCTCAAATATGTGACAAAGGGCTAACTGGGGAGTACATTAACCTATCAAAGCTGACACTGGCTGACCACCAGGTTCTCCCAGCATCCCTCAGTCCCTATCTGTTACAGGGTTCTCCTGGGTGGCATACCTAGCCCCCTACCCTGAACTCTCCAGCTCAGAGGCTTGGCTGCTCTTTCCCCAGCTGCTCTTCCCTATATAATCCAGCTATTTTGACTACTTTGGTCCTTTTTACCTTTTTACCACTACCACCACCCCACAAACCACCACCACTACCCCACTACCACCACCACCACCACCACCATCACCACCACCCCCATCACCACCTCCAGCTGCCTCCTGGTCTCCTGGCTCTCCCCTCCTTCCTATCCCCTCTCCTCACATGGCCTGGTCCAGTTTGCCAGACATCCTCTGCCTTTGCTTTCCCTCATATCTACAACACACCTCTCCTCCCCTCATCCGCTGCCACCATGCCTAGGAGCAGTTACACTATTTTTCATTCAGGAACATCCTCCCGAAATCACAATGGCAGTGGGAGGCACCATAGTTCACAAAGATGGTAAATTTGATATTATAGAAGCAGAATTTGGAGGGAGCTGGCTGAGGCAGGAAGGTTTGTCTTTAATAATTAAAAGCTCATGACTTTTCCAAGAGAAAGCAATGTGCAGGCGAGTCAGTTCTCTGGTACAGAGATCTGCCTTGCTGGTGAGGTACATCCTTCTATGTGGATTCAAATGAATAGTATTTTAATTTCCCCAACCCTGCCTGAGTATGCTGGCTTTAAAAACATGTCTCTAAGTGAAAGACTGGCAAGGCGTAAGCAATCACGTGTTGCACCTTGAAAACCTGCTTTGTAACACTTCCTAGAAGCCTGGAGTGTGAAGGGCTCTCAGAAGTACTTTCGTAAGTTGGAAGGATTTCTGCTTCTTTGCTTTCAACAAAGCTGAAGGGTACAAAGTTGCTCTCAGGTGACAGAGCATCAAAAGCAGCCTCAACTTGACTGTGAGCAAGGTCTGGGACTCAGAAGGTGTGGAGCTGTACATGAACAACTCAGAAAGAGGACTCTGTGTGCCAGTGCAGCATAACACCTGAGATCCTCTCAGCCCTGGATACAAGCACAGGGGGCAACCCTACTCTCAAAGTTCTGAACTTTCACAACTCTTAAGAGTTTAGAAAAACATACGTATTTGTGGCCAGTACTGAGCATGGTGACAGCTCAATCAAAAAAAAAAAAAAAAAGAAAGAAAGAAAGAAAAAGAAAAGAAAAAGAAAATGTCAGTGTAAATATAAATAATAATAATAACTATTATTATTATAATAAATAGATTTCAAATTGTGCTTACTCTTTATGGGAAGGGATATTAAGAAGGGATTAGGAAAAGTCTCCAAAGAGAAAGAAGTGCGTGGGCTTTCCAACAGTCCGATTCAATGGTGGTGAGGAGAGAACAGCTTTTACAAGGTTTAAAAGACAACCTCGGGTGTCTGTCTTCAAGAGACACTTCTTTGTTGGTTTGTGTTAGGCAGTCTCTCGCTGGCCGGAACTGTGCCTGTGCTCACTGGCCAGCCTGCTCTGGGGATCCGTGTGTCCTGGAGCTGGGATTAGCTCTAAATGTGCGTTCTTGGTCTCAGGCTTGTGAAGCAAGCACTTTACAGACAGAGACATCTCCCCAGCCCTCCAATGACTGCTTTCAAAGTAGTGTTTTGGGAGCTATAATTCCCCAACAGCTAAGTCTTTAGGAACTTTTTAAATTTGAAATTAATATCTGTAGATGTCAGTCTACAACATGTCCAGAGGCACGCTCTACACCATCTTCTAAGAGGTCGTGTGCTTTTTTTAATGCATTGGAGGATCTCTGCAATATATGTTTGTGGCCCATTACCACAAAGGGGACGGAGGGGTGAGGGAATTCGGGATGACTGCCCACGTGCTGTTCTGGAAGCTGGGCTAAAGGGATGATTCATTTTTAGCCCACTCTGAGGTTTCTTGTAGCCAGCTGGGCTCCCTGGAGCACCTCTCAAATCCCAGGAAGCCCTCTGGGGAGGGGTTAATGGCAGGGCTCAGGTGGAGCGCATACACACGCACACGCACACGCACACGAGCAACCGTGCATCCGTACAGGGATGCTGGGCTCCGAAGCCGGGTGCGCACTCAGTGTTGCGGCGACAGCACTCGCAGTCTGGGTTCCAGTGGTAGCCGGCGGTGCAGGCGCAGCGCCGCGGGGCTGTGCGGTTGCCGGGGTCCACTGCCACCAAGGCCTTGCCTGCGAGAGACAAGAGACCAGAGCGATCAGAGGCCAGCGAGGGGCTGGAGACACAGATGCGCTGTCCCCACCCAGCTCCAAACAGCCTGCCAGCCAGCTGCGTCAGCCGCCAGAGTGACTCACTGGGTTTGAGGAACTCCTGAGTTCCTTCCCGCACTTCTCTGTTGGCAGGAAACCATCAGGCAGACCCTTTCCTTCTTAATAATTAGGAGTTGTGTAGGCTCTCTATAGAGTTTTGTGTTGATAGGTTTAAATATTTGGGGATATGCAAAGCTCCGTATTGTTTTTGTTTTTTCAGACGTCACACAAACTGTTAGGCAAAGTTCTGATAGACCTAAACTGAGTTCCAGAGGCTGTGAGCTCATCCTGGAGTCCTGAAGCACTCTGAGATGCTCAGTTAAGTGGACCCAGCACAGAAGCAGACAGCAGTGTGTCTGTCCCACAGGCCAGGATCGCACACACTTATTTTTTTCCAACAGATGGGAAGAGCTAGGCTTCTCACGCCTGTCTCCCGGCTCCTATTGGTTTTCCGGAATATGGGCTACGCGACTTTAATGTCGTAGACAGTGCCCAACACACAGAAACCATTCTTGTTACTCAGAGCCGCATGAGTCTCCTGGCTCACTACAGTTTCTATGAACACCGCTGTGTGTTTGCAGTCATTCCATGCCGACATGCGCTGGAGTCACTCTCCTCTCTCAGCAGGGGCCGCTGCGTCCAGGTTTCAGCTTGAAGGAGTGATTTTCTCCTTTCTTCCTCCCTCTCTCCTCCCCACCTTCCAGTGTAGCACTGGGGACTAAAATTACACACATCAGCTACGCACTTAACAATCAGCCAGGCCCCCAGCCGGAATGAGCATCCTCGCTGCAGTCTATCCAATGCCACTTTTCCCATTTTTGTGCTCTCTTATTTGGAGATGCCCTTACGTTAGATGGCTCCCACGTGTAGTGCTGTCTTGTGTTCTACAAACGAGAAGGCTGTGATGTGCTCTGCCCAGAACATACATGGTGCAAAGTCTGTGTAGTATGAGCTGTGTGCTGAGTCCACAAAACTTGTCTAGTAACTCGTAACACATGCGGGACGAGGAGGCGTGTGCATGGGATGAGGGCCTCTGGCCAGGGGCTCGTGGGAATCCAGGCCTGAATTCTCTTAGGAACGCTGAGTGGTTCAGGCCCCACTCATTCAATAGTTGTGGTAACATCACAGAATAGCAGCCGTGAATAAGGAAACCCAGTTGTACAGGTGTGGACACATGCGTGACACCACGGCATAGCACTATTTAAAGTCGCCCAGGTGGCTATAGAGGTGGCTTACTGGTTAAGAAGAGCCCATATTGCCCTCGCAGAGCATCTGAGGGCTATTCCCAGTACTCATGTCCTGCAGCTCACAACTGCCTATCATTCTGGCTCCAGGGGATTTGACCCTTTTCTGGCCTCTACACATAATCAAAAATAAAACGAATCTTTAAAACACAAAATGAAAAACAGAAAGAAAAAAAAAACCCTGTAAAAATTGGAAGGCCCCTTCTCATCTGGATTACCCACCTGGCCCATGTGCCTTAGCTTCCAAGGGCAAACGAGACAGGGAAAAATCAAAACCTGTTTCTTCTCCCACTGTCTCACGTTACAGCCAACAAAGAAGAGACATTACTAATTTTGTGCTTTTTAGACCCAAGCATGAGTTCCATTTGCCCTTGTTTCCACTGCCCAAGCCCTTACAGCACAAAGGACAATGTGAAGAAACATGAGCGTAGCACACATAACAAGAACATACACCACTTCTCTGTAAAGCCCTACCAGAATCGTGTGTGTGTACGCGAATGGGGGATGCGAACATTTTAAGAACAATCTAATGTGTTTGGTGTTCAGCTTTGATTAATTTTGGCAGCAGACAGAATGAGTCCTTCTTTCCAGCAGACAGCATGAGTCAAGGTCAGCAAAGGAAAGAAGAGGGATTCCATCAGATGCTTGTGCCCAGTGGCGTTTCCACAGTCCTTTCTCCAGCCTAAAATCTGCCAGCCGTCTGCAACGCACAAAAGACTGGTCGTGTTTGGAAATGTTTATTTCCTAGTTGTATTCACTAGGGGCATATTCTATAAAGATTACATCAATAATAACGGGTCTCCTTAAGCACCAGCTCTAAATAGAATGCCCTACTAGGGGACAGAAAGATGGCTCGGAGGTTAAGAACACTTGCTGCTCTTGCAGAAGACCCACTTCATTTCTCCGTACCCATGTCAGGGGGATCTGATTCCCTCTTCTGATCTTCATGGGCATGTGTGTGGTGTGTGTGTGTGTGTGAGAGAGAGAGGGGGGGGGGAGATTCTTGAAGAAAGAACTGATCGATGGCAGTTCAAGGACTGGGAAATCCTGGGAGTCCATAAAGAAGCCTGTGGTAGTGCTGAAGACTAGGGTTACCTCAGAGTGGGGCAATAGTCTGACCACCAGTAAAACTAGTGCCTGCAACAAACTGAAGCACCTCGCACATAACTACATTCATGAGTTCATTATGTCATGTAAATGCTTGATGGTCCAGCCAGGATTTTAAAAACCTACATGCACTTAACGTTCTGTATGTGCTGTGCTTTGGGGAGACAGAGAATTGACAGGGAGAGTTTCTATGAAGCATCTGGTTAATAAACAGAGAGGCTGGAATCAAACACCGAAATCTGGGTTCCCTAATGAAGATGGATCTAGTCAGGCTTGGTAGCACACATCGGTAATCCTAGCACTTCCAAGGCGGAGACAGAGGCAGGGAGGTGGGGGCCTGGCTATCTAGGAAGCTTCTATTTCTAAACAAACATGAGTTAGGGAGGTATAGCTTAGTGGAAGACCATCTACCTTGGGGTTGATCCCCGTACTTGGAGGTGGGTGGGAGGATCCAACCCATGCTTATCAATAGCTAGTATTATAAAAATAAAATTCCCAATGCTATTCATATGAACTCTGCTGTGGATGAAGGGTTTTTGCCAGACCCTAGCCAAAATAAACCAGAATTCTAACAGTCTTCTAGATTTAATGTGCAAGAAATACCAGGGAAAGAACACAATAACCGACACATAGGGGACACAACTGTTAAATACTGCCAGAAGCTCCACTAGAGGAATGCAGTGGATGCTTTAGTATTCAGAACAGAAAGAGGGGAAAGAGACAGCGAGAGAAAAGAACCTCTTAGGAGATCTATCAGACACATTTTGACCCAGTTTCCTAAAAATAAGCTATAATTTTTTAAAAATGAAGCTGAGCATGGAGATGCTGTAGTTTCAGTCCTTCCCAAACCCAGGCAGGAGTATTGCTGTGAGTTTAAGACCAACCTGGGCTACCTAGTGAGTTCCAGGCTAACCTGAACTACACAGAGAAATCTTGTCTCAAAACCTCCTTTTTTTTGACCCAGTTCCCCTCCCCAAAATTACAGCAGCCTGGTGAAGCAATAAACCGAAACAATAAGATATGTACTGTTTAGGGGAAGGTTTATGAGTAAGAAGGTCAGTTCGAGTCCTGATTCTCATCTGCTAATCCCAGAGAAGTCACTCCATCTCGGATCTCAATTTCTCTATGTTTAAAATGACACAGACACGTGGGAGCACTGTGGGAACATTCTGTCAACAGTAAGATGTGTTCACCATTAAAATGCAATATAAGATTGCATCTGGAACAAAAAGACGCACTAGGGACATAAAACCACATAAAATCCTGAGCAGATCCTCTTCCTGGACCTGCAGAGGAAGATCAGCACCCCCATCCCCCAGCGGCTTGTGTCAGGGTGATGGACCCACCTGCATCACAGACTTTATGCAGCAAGCATTTATCTTCTTCATTCCAGGTGTCTAAGTATTCATCCGGGCCACAGGGCAGACACACACTGTCAGAGGTAGGAGTGCATTTAGAAGACAGGTATTTTCCTTAAATTGAGAAGACAATGTACCAATCAAAAACACAACAATGGCAATAAATGTGCCAACCAAAACTAAACAACATGAGCAGATGCTGAGCACGTGCGAGGCTCTGGGTTAAAGCTCCAGCACCAAATAAAGAAACAAAGACCAATGTTACAGGACTGTTGACCCAGGAAGCCTTCGAAGACAGTGCAATGCATGAGGCAGGGGAACCCCAGGTTGTGAGCACAGTACCCAGGGTTCCTCGGGCCTCTGCAGGGTGAGGTAACCTGTCCCCATTTGCTGCATCTGCTGTTCCTTCCTGGCTTTGCTGTGACTACAGTAGTCTCTTAGTTTGCCGAAATAAACAAACAAGAAACAAAGCTGACTGAGAGTAGAACTCTGGGATTGAGTTGTGCCCTGCAGATCTTGCGGGGTTAGCTGGAATGGACCAAGAGAAGAAGCTAGAGGGTTGGTCTTTCCTCTCCCATCCTCAAATTCTCCTATGACTTCTGCATGGATAATTGGCCCTTGTCTTCTCTATGCATTATCAGCTAGTGACTGATCTATTTTGACCAAGAGTCATACACCCACACACGCACACACACACTTGATAAAAGCTTTGGACCTGAGTCCTGTTGTAGAAGCTTATTTTTAGTTGTGTCTAAAATATTGTTTCGTGCACTGTTGGGTGAGGGGTTGCAGGCCTTGGCATTTTGTATTGTTTGCAGGTGTTGGATTTCTGTGGGGAATGTTTGATTGCTTATGATCTGCACCTGAGGAGTTCTGAATCAATAAAAACACCTGAGCTTAGACACTCAGGGATCCATCGTCCAGTATAACATTGGCCAGGATGGTGGTTCTCTCTGCTGAGTTCTGGAAGGGTTTGAACCTATGAAAATGCCTCCTTGTCATCCTTGGTGAGCTGCATACTATTACAGAGTCCTGTACATTCAAGAGCTATTTGTAGCTGAAACATCCAAAAGACCTTAGTTACAAAGTAACCCAGCTTCCCCGGCCCTCTCCAAAAACAAGAAAGAGTGAAGACTTAGCAGGGTGGGATTCCACAGGGAATACAAACACTGGGCCACACTTGGAGAAGGTGGCAGCCAGCCCCCTGTGTGTTCTTTGGCTGGTATATGGGAGAAGGTCTGTCAAGAGTTAAGCAATGCCAGTTTGGTTATCCCAAAATAAGACTTCTTTGCATGCAATTTTAACTGACAATTGCACATCCTGTTTTACTAAAATGTGATTTAAGAAACCTTGCTTTCTCGGGACAAATGGAGAACCAGTTTCTGAAGCTGCTTTTGATTTGTAGGTGATGATATCTATCGAGGAAGAGCATTCTGTCTTCTGAGTGGTAAACGTTGTTACCTATTGCTATCTTGAGAGTTCTATGGATTTCTTTCTCCATCTCTTAGGAAGCAAGAGGAAAGCTAGAAGCCCCTGAGGACAGGAGTACCTGGTTCACATTTGCTGCAACATTGTCCGAGGTGCTGGTAATGCCTCTCCCGGGCACATGGAGGAACAACCTGGAGGGTCACCTGAAAAGGAAGGTGACGTCAGGAAGACACTGTACACACATTATTTCTGGACTGCATAAACAGTGAATGGCTGGGCTGGAGAGATGGCCCAGTGACCAGGGCTTTGCTGCCAAGGCTGGCACCATATGGTGAAAGGAGAGAACCAATTCCCAAAGTCTGGCCTCTGGTCTCCATGTGAGCTGCTCACAAACAGACGAAACAAGTAAATGCAGAGGAAAATGAATCGACAAATTGTATAAGCTGCTCATACTAACACCTTCAAAATTTCTACTTTCCTTGGCTAGCCCATTTCCCCAAAGGGTATATAAAACCAACCTTTGAGCACAGAGCTTGACTATTTAGACATTTAAAAACACTTCAGTGACATTTAGGGTGAATTGAAGGAAATTTTTGTGTCTGCGGAGGTTGAAAACTCCATCATGAAAGATATTTAAGAAGTTGGACCCACTGCTCCCGTGTCAGTGGGGACCCCACGTCTCCGTCAGTGAGGGTCTGCTCCATGAACTCATACAATAACGCCATATGAGTAAACCAGGGGATTTGCTGTTATAAGTTCCTGATAACATCTAGAGGATGTTTAACACTGTTTCCCTTCTAGAATGCCATTTCTTTTTTTTCTGAGACAGGATTTCTCTGTGAAACCCTGGATGTCCTGGAACTCACTCTGCAGACCAGGCTGGCCTTGAACTCGGATGTCTGCCTGCTTCTGCCTCCTGGGTGCTGGGATTGAAGGTGTCGCCGCCACCACAGCCTGACTCAAAATGACAAAAATTATAAAAGGTGGAAACAGCAAAGACTTGAGGACACTTTGAGGGTTAAGCCTGACTGCCTGTTGCCTGACCGAATCCAGCCGAGCTGCTTCCACACTCAGAGCTTCTGTCTTCTTCCCAGGCTTATGCTTTGAATCTGAAATGCTTTCTCTGTGCTCATGGTTCGAGCTTATCCTCCAGATGGTGGTGCTGTTTGGGGAGGTTGTAGAACCTCGACGGACGCAGAGCCTACTTGGCAGAGGCTGGGAACCGGAGCAGGCCTCTGTAAGTTCTCACCTCAGTTTCTGCATCCTGGTCTGCTGTGATGTAAACATTCTGTCATACACTTCTGCCTCCACGAATGGCCCTCCCTGCCATGATAGAGTGACCTCTCTGAAACCATGCACCAAAAGGAATCTTTCTTCTTTTGATGGATAAACACAGTGACAAGCAGTCATGTTAGAAGGAAAACAGGAGAATTGAATAGCCAGACATTTGAACGGTTTCCCCAAGTCGCATTTACACCACATGTCAAGCTACCTACCTGCTCCAGATATCCCTCTGTGGAGCTTAGAGCTAAATGATCAATACATACTTGGGCAGGTGCTATAGAGGCAGATGAGCCTCACCTCAGCAGAGGAAGGCCAGGGAAGCTCTCAGAGACCTGGTGAGTGAGCTCAGCACTGTAGGACATGGCCATCAGCCAGATGAGGACATAAAATTGGCAACTGGAAGGAGGTAGGGAGATGGGGTAGGGACAACTTTGTAAACAAGGTGATCATATCAAATAGACACAGGGAGGTCTAAAAAGGCACAGAGAAGGCGGGGGCAATATGAGACCACTGGTATGGGAAGAGATCAGACTCAGCAGAAGAAAAGCGGGAGATAAGCCTGGTGCACTAGTGCAATAACCACTGTGAAGGTAACCAACCACTTTCTGATTGGATTTGAGGCCTGTTGAATGGGGGCGGGGACACTCATGCCTGGTATGGTAAATTTGGTCAAGAGTTGGTGACCAGAGAGATCACAGGCTTTGGGGGAGAACCCCTAATTTTTGTTTTGTTAAATGGACATGTGGTCAAACTGCCTTCTAAACATCCATGTTTATGCACATATATCAGCATGGCTCTCAGCCTCCATCAGAGAAGCGTCTTACTGCACCAGGCAATAGCTAATGAAGAGACTTACAACTGGTTGCAGTACCAAGATTTAGGGATGATGGAGCATGCAGCTTTAAATGGGACATCTCCGTCACCCCTCCCAAGGCTTGGGGGAGGAACACCACAGAAGATGGTGGAGGGAGAGGGACATGGAAGAGACAGATGTTTCGGTATGTAACCTCCCACCTAAGCCCATGTAAGCAGCTGTAACTAAACCTAGTGGTCACACACACAGGCTGAGTACTTGTTAGGAGGAAGAAAGTGTTCTGTGTGGAAGGGAAGGGGGATGGTGGGGATGCTGAGGGGCAAAAATGACTGAAGTCCATTATATACATGCATGAAACTGTCAGAGCATTTTTAAAAAGGGAACTGGGAGAGAAGAACAAAGACAGTTGGCCTTGGTCAAAGTCAGAGAGCGTTTATCTGCCTTTTAGCCAGCTTGGAGGAAAAATGTAAAGGTAAGGACTTGGAAGAAGCCAGTTATCTTTTTTTCTTTTCTTTTTTTGAGACAGGGTTTCTCTGTTGTAGCTCTGGTTGTCCTGGAGTTCACCCTGTAGCTCAGGCTGGCCTGGAACTCACAGCAATCCTCCTGCCTCTGCCTCCCATGCTGGGATTAAAGGCGTGCACCGCCTGGCCCTATCTTAATGCCTCACTTATAAAATAAGTTTTATAAAGAAAACATCAACCCAAGAGCCCAGAGGCTGGCTGAGTGGAGTTGGGGGAGGGGCCTCTCTGACCTCACTTTGGCCTGGCAAGGGGGATCAAGGGAAGGCAGTGCCTGGGGTCCATGAAGAAGTCCCATTCAGTTACTGGGAAGACGGATGAGGGGAGGGTTGTACATGGCCTTTCTTCTTGGACCTAGCTGTCACTCTCCTAGAAGTAAGGTCACATGAACTGGGTGTTCCCCATGCATTCACCTGGTGGCAGAGCCTTAGGGACAACACAGCAAGCCTCATAGAGCTTAGCAATAGTAACTGAGAAGATGAGATCTCCACATCTCTCCCTTGGGCCCTCTCGTTCTCTCTTCTCTTCTAGGATTCCATTTCCTGGAGGGTTCCAGTGGCCACCATTAGAGGGGACGAGCAGATAAACAAGACAGGACGTGGCTGATACAGACTTCATCTGACAGGATTTGTCTGAGCCTAAGGATGTGAACACCCGTGCACGCTGATGACAAGCACAGATGTGTGGGCGGGTTGCACTTCACACAACAAATGTTATCAATTGCTTCTGTCTGACCCATTAAGAAAGCAGCAATGGTGTCTGTGAGATAAGCACACACTCTGCCGGGGTGACACTCACAGGAAGGTACTTTTTAGGGGAATTTGACAGAAGAGCCAAAGCAACTGCTCAGAAGTATTGCAACGGCTTTGCCTGCGCTTTGGACTCCAAGCCGGGTCTACTGAGCATCATCCAGCTGAATATGTGGAGAACTTGCATCCACACCCAGGATGAGACTGATTCTCTCACCATCCAGGTCCAGGTCTAGCTCAGGCTTTATCCACCCTCCCTCACACACAAAACTATCGCTGCTCTCGGAAGCCACTACCTGATGCAATTCTGAAGCAGATCATCACAAGTTTTTTCCTTTAAACCCATTTCTCTCTCTCTACCACTCTATACCCACACACATTTTTCTCTCAAAAATGAGATATTACATAAATCATACATCAAAAATATAACCTTTTAAAGATTGCCAGATGAGCTTTCAGTATACCCCCACAGGCACGTGGACATCACTGCTGTCTAAGTCCAGAACTCGCTTTTTCTATGTAGCCCTGGTTGGCCTGGAACTTGTTATAAAGATCAGGCTGGTCTTTAATTCACAGACCTGCCTGCCTTTTCCTCCTGAGTACTGGGATTATTAAAGGCGTGCACTTCTTCACTCTGCTAACCCTGACATGGTGTTTTGTTTTTTATTTACTGGTGTGTGTGTGTATGCGCATGTGTAGGCATGTGTCATACAGGAGGTCAGAGGACAACTTTCCAGGGCTCATTCTCTCCTTCCACCACAAGTTCTGCGGACCAAACTCAAGTTATCAAGCTTTTACCCACTGAGCAATCTTGCCAGCCCCAGATCTTTTAAAAAAGAGCAGAGACTTGCTATTGGGAAAAATATGCTCTGATGAAACAGAAAGTTATGGCTTCTAATCGCACTTAAGCAATAGTGTAAGCAGAAACTTGCCTTGCTTTCTAGCTTTTTCTACTTAAAAGGTCATATTTGTACACGCAGGTACTTAAAAGAGTTTGATTTGGGGAATCCTTCCTAAAAACTCTGGAAAACTTTTCAGCAGGTCAGTGCATCTAGCCTGTGCCTCTGTCTTTCCCTTCTGCCTTCATGGCTCTGCTTCTCCTTTGCCTGTACTGTCTGTGAACACACACTGTCATGTGGAGGGGAAGTCAGAGGACAGCTCAGTTCTCTGCTTTCACCATGGCGATTCTGGGGATCAAACCCAGGTGGGTAGGCTGCTTTACCTTTACCCTGCTGAGCTTTCTTGCCAGTGCATCTCTTCCAGTACCTTTGAGACACCATTCTCAAGGAACCTCCTTATTAGAGGATGCTGCAGCTCTCCCCAACCTGATGCCGTCAAGCCCACATCAGCCTCACCCTGGTTCCACGCCAGCCTCCCTGAATGGCAGTGCCCAAGTTGTACCTACTAGGAAACCCTGTTCTCACACTCACTTGACTTGCTTTGCTTGGGGATGCCAGGAGGGTGCTTGTGGGACCAGCTCTCTTGCTCCTGACTCCCAAATGCCATCTGACTCCCACCTGTGTGGCTTTGGCTTCTTGTTTTCCTTGAGTGGCCTCATGACAGTCTCCCTCTGGGTGGCCAAAATTCTGGAGTGTGTGTGTGTGTTAGAGAAAGGGGGGGCGGAGAACAGATGTCTTTCAGTTAAACATCTTGGTCCCTGCTCTTCCCTGACCACTCCTTTTGCCTAGAGAACTCTATTTCTGATCTCACCATTGTACCACTGGCTACCCTGCCCACCAGCAGTAGACAAGAGCTCACCCAGACACTCAGTACCCCTCCCAGCAGCAACCCTACCCTTCCCTCCAGCTGTCTGGACCTGGGGCAGGACTCAAGCACTCCTGGTAGCCAAGTGGCAACTAGCACTATTGGTTGTGATGTTGAAGCCATAGCTTGATGAAGGCATTTTCCTGAGTGAGACTTAAGGAAGCCTCCAGGAATGGTAGGCAACTGGCTGCTATCTTAACAGAACGGCACGTATGGAAAGGTATGACGGCAGGTCTTGGGAGGTAAGTTTTTCTGCATAACTGGGTTGAGAAGCCCACATTCTGGTTCTCTAGATCTTTCCCTACTATGCTCTGTTCCTTTTCCAAAAGCTAGAGTCAAAGCTTTAGAAACACAGTTGTCTTTATGAAGCACGTCAAGCTTAACTAAAATGTAAAATGCTCGTTTCTCGTGGTGAAACACTGTCCTGTGTATCATATACGTGAAAAGAGCTTTGCGCATGCTTAGGTTGAAGTCTCCTCCCACTTCTGCCCAGCTCCTCCCTTTCTCCCTCCCACAGGGAGCCAGTGTTGTGTTCTTTCGTTTGTTTGTTTGTTTTGGAAGCATCCTTCTGGAACTCAAGAAGAACTATGACCCATTTGAGAGACTGAGACTCATCATAATCACCACCTTAGGGACCAAATGCGTTTGCAGTGAGTTGTATGGGGGTGTTTGGGGGAATACAAACTGAGCTGTCATTCTTAGAAATCTTAAGGAAAAAAAAAACAAACCACCAGGCAGTGTATTGAGAGGGCCCTACTACAACTTAGGTCAATAAGCTAGAAAATTCTATTTGGCTCATACAATAAATATCTACTAAGCTTTTAAAAAATACTTCCTCTGACTTCACAAGGAACATGCTCTCACACACGAGCTTCAAGGGCAAGGCGGAATGCCGTGCCAGGTTTTCCCATCCCACGCATGTGTCCTCTTTGGTTTGTGTGCTTTTGTTTCAGAGCAGACAGACTGGTGTTTGTCTTAAGAACTAACAGAATCTTTTAGAAGAAACATGTCCACGATCTGTACAAGGCTTGGGGAAAGATAATAAATTATACTTAAGGGTTTCTTTGGGTGGGGCACAAGGTGGCTCAGTGTATAAAGGTGCTTGCTGCCAAGCTTGGCAACCTGAGTTTGATTCCCAGGACCCATGGGGTTGAACGAGAACAACTTCAAGTAGTCTTCTGACAGACAGACAGACACACACACAGAGTAAAGAAATGTAATAAACATTTTTTATGACTGTATATTATTATCCATATATATACACAGATATAATAATATAATTATATAATATGTAGTTATTATATACTATGTAATATATAATATATATTAATTATATATTAAATATATAATAATTATATATGATAAATCACATTTATTATTATCTGTATATATACAGCTATAAAATATATAATTATTACATATTACATAATATACATATTATACATATTACATGCATAATATACATATTATGTAATATATAATAATTCTATAGGACAAATTACATTTATTATCATCTATAGATTTATGTCCCTCTCTGGTACAAAACATATTTCTGTCACAGAGCCAGGAGGACCTGTGTATAGAATCCTGTAGGAGAGCTGTCTTAAATATCTACTTAAATGTCTACTGTTAACCAGCCCAACTGTAAGGAAAGTCATTATGGATACTAAAATTACTTTCTTGCTCCAGGAAAAATTCACACCAGCATAGAACAATGCAGAAGGAGGCTCGGCCATCCCTGTCAAGCCAGAGGGAAAGAACCTCACCAGGATGGATGGGGGTTTCCATAGATTATGTTTTATAAAATGTCACCCATCTGTGACTGTATTTGAGAATTTGGTCATAATTTCAGAAAGCATGGCATCATGTTTCTAAATGTTATGGTAGATTTTTTTTAAAAGAGAAACTATTAAGTGAGAAAGTAAGGCTTTTCTAAGTAGTCCTGATCTGTGGGAAATCCTTCACGGGCTGGTGAGGTTCCATGCCCATAACCAACAGGACGGTGTAAGGAGAGCTGATGCCACGATGATCTGATCGCAATTACTCTGCTCTCCACGCCTGAGCAATGCACCCTTCACCCCATACACAGAAAAGTATTAAAGAAAAGTTTAAAAAAATCCTCTCTAGGCTCTATGGGGATTGATCCTACCCAGAATAAAATACAAACAAATTACTAGTGACTGCACCCACAGACACTGAGAATTTCCTAGCATGAATGGCTCACTCTGAGGAAGTACTCTCTGAACACTTGTCCCTAGAAGTAAACAAACCAACCCAAGTTGGCATTTAAGGATCTGAGCGACCTGCAAACAAGTGCTTTCATTTCTCCTTTTTCCTCTGTCATTGTTTCTTTGTTTGAGGCAGGGCCTCTCTTTGGCCCTGTAGACCAGGCTGGCCTGGCACTCACGGAGCTCTGTCTGCCTCTGGGATTAAAGACCAGCAGGCTGCTCTCATTTCTCTCTCTCCACACCCCCTTCTTTTTCCTCCACCAGCTGAGAAGACATCCAGGGAGGTAAAGGTGTCTCCCCTCACAAGTGGTCCTATTAATGAGCCAACACACAGACCCTCCAACTGAGATGTTTGGGGCGGCCTTTTAGGTTTGTCCTCTTGTTAGCTGCTTCCTCTGGAAGCTTCCAGTGCCCTTCTCTAGTTTATGTAGCTTTCTGGTTTGTTGTTGTTGTGATTGCTTATTGTTTGTGTTCTTTGCAGTGCCGGGGATAGATCCAACCCAGCCTCTATTATGCCAGACAGGTTCTTATCACTGGGCTACACGCAGCCCTGGCTTGCTCTTCTCCATTGGGAGTGAGGTGTCTATGGGGTGGAAGGACAGCATCCCATTATCAGGTTTCCTGGTTAAATGTTCTTAAAAGGAAATGGAAACAGTAGTGGGGTCTTTGCAGCCCAGAAGACAGATGGGGTCAGTTTTTCTAGGGAAGAAAAAATTAACTACTAACAAACATCAAGTCTGCCCAGATGAAATGTGGGGACTGTGGTTGGAGAACTCACACCAGAGCAGGGAGCATGGTGATGGAGCCCTGGTCAGAGAGTCTAAAGGGCAGGCTTGAGGGCTCTTGGAACGGGGCTTCCAGTTTGGTTCTGACAGAGCAATGTCCGGTGTTATGTTTCTATAATTTGAGGATCAAAAAGCCCAAAATTAAAAAAAAATCTATATATACACAGCACTGCTCATAATTCTGTCCATCCTGCTGCACTGAGAGCCGGGTGCGATGATCCATGACAGTGACCCAACGCGCGCCAGTGGTGACAGTCCAGAAACTGCAGATCTTGCACTTTGAAGTGAAAGCCCTTTCCAGTAGACGGTGGGAAGAGGATTGCCACAAAGAGGTGTTTCCTTGCCCACCTGAGCCGAATTAGTAACATAAATGGCCTCCACCCACTCAATCCCTTGGAAGACAAAGGGTAAGGAGTGTTCCCAGGGAAAGAAAAAAAATCCCAAAGGCCTGACTGTTCCCTGGGAACACTTGCTTCGTTTATTTGAACACGGTCCCAGCAGACAGGGGCTGTAGAAGAGAGGGTTTCAGGAGTACAATCAGGTTAAAAGGCTCCTGCTTGACGAAGCATGATTGCAAATCAGGAGGTGCTGCTTCACGGGGCTGGGCTGTGACGCATCTCCCCGAGATCCTCACAAGTAGACCGAGTCACTTCTGTAGTTTTGCGTCTGGGGTTCAGACAGCTGTGTGAGAGTGCTTGGGCGTGGGCAGACAGTTTACACAGTGCGTCTTTGATAAAGCAGCCACTAGATTCTATCTGCCCGACTCTTGTTAAATAGGACATTCAGTGAGTTATGACCAGATGCCCATCTGGGTGTTCTCGCTTTAAATGAACCTTTAAGTCAAGTTTCAGTCTTACGGATGTGGAGAAAATAGAAGATACCACGTTTCAAATTTCTGAAGAGCGTTGAAGAAGAAGCACCCATGGAAACTATACCGTGAATCTAAGACACAGCGAGGACAGTGAAGCATTTGGAGATCACCTGTGCATCCCGATGTATTGCTCTGCAGGGGCTCACCCTGCCCGAGAGACCACTGAGTTACAGAACCTTTCAGGAACATGGGGCCCCAAGTTATATCAGCCTGGGACAGGGGAAAAAAATAGAAGAGAAGTGGATACAGAGAGAGTGAGGTTGGGGACATGGCACAGAGGTGAGAGGGTGCTCAGTAGCACGGCAAAGCTTCAGCTTCCACGCACAGTACTACAAACACCAAAACAATGGAGAACCCAGCCACCCCCTGAGTGTTCAAAATTTAATCCACTTCAAATAAACACAGTTTTACACACAGCTCTTGAATGGAATTCTCAAGGCATATAAATCTCAAGGCTTGTCCACATTGTATCATGTACATAACTTCATTTTTATGACCCAGTAACATTTCACCATACGGATATACCACATGCTGCTCACCCACCCATCTGTCGATGGATGTTTGGGCTGTTTCAGCTACTGTCAGTAATGCTCTGAAGACAGTGGTGCACACGTACAGTTCAGTGGGTTTTTAACCTTTTCGGGTAGAGCTGAAAGTCACATGGTAATTCTAGTTTTAGCTTTCTGAAGAGTTCCCCCCGGGGGCTGTCCTCCTTTACATCACACCAGCAACATACAAGGTTCCTGTTTCTCCACATCGTCAATGATTTTTTTTTGTTATTTTCTGCTATTGTTTTATGATAGTAGAATAACATATATAAAACGATATATGTGTACTGTTTTATAATACAATGATACATAATATGTAATATATTATATGGCATATATAATATAATACATATTATAACATATAATATATTACATTATATATAAATATAACAGTAGAACAACATGTGTGTGTTGTTCTACTTTGCTTTCTGTTGCTGTAAGAAACAACATGACCAAAAGCAACTTAGAGGAGAAAGGGCTTAATTACAGTTTATAACTCCTAAAGCCACAGCACATCATCAAGAGAAACTAAGGCAGGATCTCAAGGCAGGAACATGGAGGCAGGAACCATAGACGAATGCTTGCTCTCTGGCTCACTCCCAAGCTTACGCTCAGGTAGCTTTCTTATGCAGCCCAGGCTAGACCACTTAGAGATGGTACCACCCACACTGGCATTCATCACCACCCAAGACAATCTCTCACAGACACTGATCACAGGCAACTCTTTAGTTGAGCTTTCTCCTTCTCAGGTGACTCCAGGTTGTGTAAAGTTGACAATAAAACTAACCAGTTTTATCCGCCCTTTGTCAGCTTAACACATGTACACATAACTGTTAAACCATACCCTTTCCTTTATCTCATGTTGATATCATAATATAAAACAAAGTACAACTTTAAAAGTCCCATCATCTTAAAAAAATTCAACACTTAAAAAAGTCTAAAGTCCCTTTAAGAATCCAAAGTCTCTGAGCTGCGGATTTCTTAAAACAAATCACATACTTTTTTTATTCCAAATGGGAAAACCAAGGCATAAAAACGATCCGATTTAAGCAAAACCACAATCCAGATTCCAACATCTGGAACTCACTCATGATCTTCTGGGCTCTAAAGGGCAGATGCTTCAGTTCCCCAGCTCTCCCAAAGGCAACATACAGAGCTTGACACACAGGCTCAAGTCAACTCTACACCTTCTACCAACCTTGGCAGATACCCCATGGTCCTGGCATCTCCAACATCCTGAGTTCTCCACTGCAACTGAGGCTGCGCCTTCCCCAGAAGCCTCTCTTGGTCTCTCTTCTATGTGTGCAATTGATTTTAGATCATACTATTGCCATCACCCTGCACATCGCAGGCATGTCGTGTTGTTTTCATTACCAGGCAGGAATCACAACATTTGTGTTCTGGTTTGAAGATGCTCTGTTGCTGCCAAAACTCATTTGAGGCTTAATTCTCCAATTTAACTCCTCTTGTGGGAGAATGGTGAGTCATGGCAGACTTTGTGAAAATGTTAATGCTAGTTCCCTAAATGGTTTGGGTCTTATGGTAACAAATTAGTTCTCAAGAGAGTGGTTGTTACAAAGGCGAAGGTTGACCTCTTCTGGGTCTCTTGCTTCCTCTTCTGCTGTAGGGCCTCCTCATTTGACACAGCTTTTGAGCACTCCCTGGCTATGGGATACCATCTGCATGGCTGGGATCCAACCAGAGACACTTGTCATGCCAGTTAGTCTTTCTAGCTACCAAAACCATGAACAAAGTGAATCTTTTTCCTTATAAACTTCCCAGCCTCAGATATTTCCTTGGAGCAACACAAAATAGACTAAGAGGATTTGCCATGAAATTTCAAAACAGTATCACTGATCACAACAAAATACACCTAACACAAAATCTTCTAACTCAATTATTTTGCCAAAATGTTCTCATGAAATATTTATCATGCACACGAAAAAAAATCTGATAAAGGTCAGATTTTAATTTTAAAAAATCCTTACAATGAGTTACTGTGGCCTACCAAGGGGCTTACGGTAGTGTGGTAGCTTGAATGGGAATGGCCCCCATTGGCTCACATGCTTGAATGCTGGGTCTCCGGTTGGTGGAACTGTTTGGGAAGGATCAGGAGGTGTGGCCTTGTTGGAGGAGGTGTGCCACTGGGCGTGGGCTTTGAGATTTCAAAAGGCCACTCCATTCCATTTGACTCTGCCTCTATGCCTCTGGTTGTTGTCTTATCTGCTCTCCGATACTTCTCCAGCACCCTGTCTGTCTGTCACTGTGCTCCTCACCATGGTGGTCACAGACTCACCCTCTGAAACTGTAAGCCCCAATTTAAATGTTTTCCTCTATAAGTTGTCTTTGCTATGGTGCTTTATCCCTGCAGTAGAAAAGTAACTACAGCACACAGTCACCACTTTGGTAACCTATTGACTTTATACATTACTACGGA
This sequence comes from Cricetomys ansorgei, assembly GCA_026225945.1. Taxonomy (NCBI): domain Eukaryota; kingdom Metazoa; phylum Chordata; class Mammalia; order Rodentia; family Nesomyidae; genus Cricetomys; species Cricetomys ansorgei. Next base: position 3,314,166 of record JAMJFZ010004223.1, read on the forward strand.
AGCTGCTTTTTATTAGATACATGAGGATCTTTGCCCTGGACCACTCTGACTTCAAAGGTCTATTGATTTTGTCCAATCTTCTTCTTACACTCTTTACAGCGTTTTTATTATCTTTGTTCCTTGGAAATAAATGGCCCAAGGGAAAAATGAAGAAATTTCTGCAGTTAAAACTTTCAATGGAAGTTTCTCTGTCTTCCCAAGAAATAAAGGCTAAAACAGTTCACAGCTGTGTGATACTTGAAAAGCCAGTTCAAGGAAGGTTCCTAAACTCAGTGTCCAGGAGCCTGGGCTTGGGTTTCATTGGACATGATTTCCACAGCATGAATGCCCCTTTATTCTCCCAATGTGAGAACCTGCCTTTCCTTTCCTTTGCCATTCTTTGATTGTTTTCCTTAATATTGTACTTGAGATGAGCATTGATGTTTTCTGTGCAGTACAAATCAATGACTTCTATGCTTGGCTTCTAAAAGCTCACTGGTCCACGGGTGCCCGAGATGCTTCTAGGCTCTGCATCCATTCGAAGGATGCATCAAGTTGCTAAGGCCATGGACATTCAAAGGGGCCAAGAAAGGGACTGCCCCATTTGTCTGCCACTGCTGCTGCTGCTCTCAGCCTCAGGATGAAATTCAGATCTCCTCTAATGTGTGGGTGGTCACATGAAAATCATGAAGCTGCAGATTCTGATCCGGGAAGTCTGGGGAGACCCGAGACTGCATTTCTAACTTGATGGTCTGAATGGCAAGGTCAGGCCAGCCTCTCTGAACTCACAGTGCCTTGCAGGCCTGCTCTGCCCCACTTCTAGTCACTTTCTCTTAGCAGTCTGGCCCAGGATTCTTGATCTAGAACACAGTCCAGCCTCCTGCCCCTGTATTTCTCCCAGCAACCGTATGGCCTTTCCCAACCTTCCAGGTTCCCATCAGCTTCTGTGTGAAAGTACTCATCTTGAGCATTTTGTTCAACTGGGCTCTCCCCGCACCTGGCTGGTTCTGTTCTCAGGGAATGGGCAGTCTTACTATTCTACAGTTGCTTTTCTTTGTTTACCCTCCTCAGAAACTATAAGCTGAGAGTAGGCCCGCAGCCCTCCATCCCCACTGAAGGCAGGAGGTATCTCCAGAGTGTTCTCACTGACTTATTCCCTGCTCATTTCACTCTATACGTACCACCTCAAGCCCCTGGAATCTGTGTGTGTGTGTGTGTGTGTGTGTGTGTGTGTGTATCTGTTGATGTAAAGGACCAAGTGTCAATGTAATAGAAGTTGAGAGACATCTACCATCCCTGGATGCAGGAACTCTTTATATTGAACCTGACTAAGAACAAATTAGGTCTTATTAAAAACCTACTGTCAGTTTCCTTATTTTTCTGCAGCTTCGCAAGCACGATGCAGCAACTTGCTCAGAAGGTGAGTGGTCCCTGAACTAAACAGTGCTCAGCTAGCCAGTTAATGACTACCTTCCCCAAAGGCTCACTGTGAGCTTACACCTTTCCTTTCCAGAAAGTCCTAACCATGCCCCACCTGCTCTAGATCAAGTTCAAACTCCCAAGCATAAACTTGGAAAGACTCATCAATTTGGGACAAAACCAGAGATGTTCCAGGAGAAGAGAGCTGCAAAATTCAGTTTAGCAATCTCTTCCAGGACCCAAACCCTCTTTTGTAATGGGGACAGCACAAGAACTGCCCGACACACTACACAGCTGCTGGGCCCTTTTGTGCCTGTCAGATAGACCAGGAAATGGAGAGCCAGCCCCTGGCTCAGCCTAACACAGAGGAGCTAGGTCTCCGGTTCTGCCCTTCCTCACCTGAGAGGACAGCTCTGTACAGTTATATTCACTAGCTATGTATTCTGGGTATTCGGACATTTGTAATTTTTACACATAGATTGGGCCCCAGAATCTTGGTCATCAGGATTTTCACAGGGAAAACCTGGCTGTGGGGAAGGGGGCAACATTCTCATCTTTTATTTTTAAATTGTGTGACCATTAGAAATTAACCGATTGAGTTTTGAGGCACGGTTGTGTCCAAATCCAGACACGGCCTCACTGAATTCAATTGCTCTGCCTGTATCTCACCTCCACTATCAGGGGTCTGCTTTTAGATTTCCAGTCACCCTATTGTCATCATGGACATCACAGAGAGCTGAGGTGAAGAGAGTGACCCAGAATATTCTCTACATGTTCTCTCTCTCCCTATGTTCTGTCTCTCTGTCTCTGTCTCTCTCTCCCCACTACCTGTGGAAGGCCTTTCAAGGAACTTAAACAAAATGTCAGTGATGGAAAACAGCATACACCATGCACAGACACCAAAATAAGAGCCCGAGGGAGACACATTACTTTTTATTGTTTTGAACGAAATGTCAACAGAACAACTCAGGGGAGGAAGGACTCAGTTCCCCTCACAGTCCAAAGGTCCTCTAAGACTGGGAATGCACGGTGGGGCCAAGCAATCCACCTCATGGTGGGACTAGAAGCAGAGCCGAGGACTGTGGCCCCCGATCTGCTGGCTCTCCCCTTCTGCTCCTTGTATTGAATCTGCAGACTCCGCCTGTAGAATGTGCCGCCCACATTCATGGGGTGCCCTTCCTCTGTTAATATCTCCAGAACTTCTCGAGTAGGAGTGCCCAATTGCAGGCCTAGAAATTCTAAATCCAGACAAGCTGACAGTGAAGAGTAATGATCCCAGGAGGTGTACTCAAGTTCATTTAATTATTAAGAAACTCAGAAAATGTAATTTTATCTTCCTCCAAAAGCCCCTGAGCCATTTATGCTCTGTGAAAGCTCTTAAGCCCAAACATTTACCCTCTGACAGAGGGCTGCGCTGAGGTCTCAGATCCAGCCTCAAGATTAGCAGGTATGGACAGTAGGTAAATGCAAGTGTGTGTGTGTGTGTGTGTGTGTGTGTGTGTGTGTGGATGTGTGTGTATGTGTCTGTGTGTCTGTGTGTCTGTGTGTAGATGTGCGTGAGTCTGGCGGGGAGAAGGGAACAGCAGGGCTGATACACAGTGTGGCCACAGTTTACCACGGATGTTTTGGCCTGTACTAGGTACAGAAGGTTCAGCACAGTCTGCTTCTGGTGTCAGGGGACAGAGAGTTAGGGGTGCCTGTGCCTGAGGAAGTGTCAGGAAGGATTCAGTGAGTCACATTTCTCTTCCTTCTGAGTCAGGGATGAACTGGCACACAGACCCTGGGCTGGAGGCACTCTGTGTACCTTTTATCTCTTGTAGCCATAAAAAGAGTACATTTCATCCTGCTCATCAACACTTCCAGAAAACCTTCAATAAGAACATCCTCTATTAGATGCCACAGACGCCACGCATGCAGACTGGTTAGGGTATTTTCTGGATCACAAACGAGCTCATTTCTGTCTGGCCATTCTGGAAGGGGTGTATGTGTGTGTGTGTGTGTGTGTGTGTGTGTGTGTGTGTGTATAGGCACACATGGAAGTCAGTGGTCAACACTGGATATCTTCCTTGACCATTCTCCATCTTTAATTAAAGATTTATTTGTGCATGTGTGTGGTATATGCACATGCATGTGTGAGAGTGTACTTTGAGTACACTATTCCTTCAAGGTAGGTTTTCCCTGAACTTGGGACTCACATTTTCTCAGCTGGGCTGGAAGGTAGCAAGCTCCAGCAACCCTCCTGAGTTCAGTGGACACTACAGTTGGGATTAGAAGTGTGCATGAGATGCTTGGCTTGTTATGTGGGTTCTGAGATCTGAATGCCTCATGACTACTAAGGAAGCACATTTAGCCATGGAGTCATCTCTCCAGCTCCCACCCTAAGATTTTGAGACAGGGTCTCAGCTCACTGGTTGGCTAGCCAGGCTGGCTAGCCAGAACCTGGGATCCTTCCATCACTCCCTCCCCAGTAGTGAGATACAGGCACACCCTGGTTCATATATGGGTACAGTAGATTAGAACTCAGGTCCTCTGAGAGCTTGTTTCTGTCCCATCATTCCAGGAGGCCACTCTCTGCACCCTCTGCCTTATCACCAGGACCGTACAAGGTGTTCACTTGAGGGGTTAAGCTCACGGCCACCAGAGCAAACGCCTGAAAGGAGATCCACTTTTGCCCCTTGACGGTTATAAACATAGGCAAGCTTCTTAACCTGTGTGTGCCTCCATTTCCTTACCTTCCTGGCAAGTGGAGTGGGCGGGACAGATAAAGCCAGCACACATGCGTGGCATGTGGGAGGGCTCAGCAAGTGGCAAGTGCTTTCAGGTAGTTCAGCAGTCACATCCTATTGCTTACACATCACCCAGCACAAACTTTTTCATGAAATCATGGTCTACCACAGCAGCTCTGGGCCTTGATCAGAATCACTGGGAAAAGGCTGGAACCCACCCTCATGTTTCTGAGCCAAGTGTGAGGTTCCCCAGGTGAGGATGATACGGGGGCCAAAGACCACACCTGAAGAATTCCTTTTCAGAATCCTACTGCCTAGTGTGCATAGCCTGCTGGAACCCAGACCCTCAGTTCTTCCTCCTCTGTCTAGATCTTACCAAGTCCAGTTCCTCTCTCTAGCCAGGCAGTCAGACACCTGAGTAGACAAGATTTTTCTCAGATATGCTCTACTTCCCTCCACCCTAACCTCTTCTCACTCAGCCCCTCAGAAACTATGCCTGGGCACTGGGTCAATGTGCTGGCTAGTTTTTGTCACCTTAACACATACTTGAGTCACCCTGGAAGAGGAAACCTCAGTGGGGACTTTGCTCCATTAGGTTGTCCTGAGGACATGTCTGCAAGGAGGGCCAAGAGCATGGTGGATAGTACCACCCCTGGGCAGGTCGTCCTGGGTTGTATTTGAAAGAATACTCAGTAAGCCACAGCTAGTAAGCCAGTGGAAGTATGGAGAGGGAGGTCCTGAGCTCTCATGGGTCAGAAACTGCTAAGTCTGGACTCCCATGCTTTTTGCAATACCCTGGGGAGCTTTAGTGTTGCCAGCATGTATTAAACAAGTGCTAACTGCCTTGAAAGGAAGAAAACAAGCTCACCAAGAGGTTCAAGGAGCCAGCATGGCCAACCTCGGGGTAGGGAAGTTGTGAGTGAACAACCTTGAACAATAAAAATATTAAAATAAAAAGTAAAGAAGACATTGACCCATCAGCCTTTACGTCCATTAAAGAACAAATTTGAGGAAATGGGATCAGATGGAGACAAGTTGAAGCTAGATGTGTTCTAGAGAAGTTCCCAGTGTTGGGAATGTTTAAACAATGAACGTGGATTGGCCAGGGCGGATGTGAATAACAACTCCAAGCTTTAAAAGCAGAGCATGGTTGGCAAGCTGGCCCTGGTTGTCTAACGGAGTCTGACAAAAAAGAAGCTAAGGGTCTTGGCCATGGGTTTCTCAACTGCTGTGTTAGAAGGCAGACACTTTTAAGTTGGGCACTAACTATACTTGAAGGAGGAGATGAGGGTCTGAGAGATGGCTCAGTGGGTCAGTGCTTGCTGCTCAAGCACAAGGACCTAGGTTCAGAGCCCAGCTCCCAAGTAAAGTTGAGCAATTCACATTCCTGCAACTCCAGGACCGTGTGAGCTGAACAACCAAGGAGTGCCTGGGCTTCCTGGCTGCCAGCCCAGCTCCAGGTTCAGTGGGTATAGCAGGACATTTTGAAGAAGCTCTTTGTCATATGCAGCTTTCCATTTGATTGCATGCTGCTCAGACTTGTGGGAACTTTGCTTAGAATATAAAGGAGAGTGGGGGCAGTTGGCAGTTGGTGGGTTGGTTTGATCTGATACTAATTCAGTGCAGTGCTTTGGGAGCTTCTCCTCTCTCCAAGCTTAGGACAGTCAAAAAAAAAAAAAAAAAAAGGGCTGTGAAACAGTTCTTTTTCTTTCTCTCTTTCAAGGCTGCCTGCAAGAGCCCTGAAGTTTTACTTATTTATTATTTATTTGTTTGTTTATTTATTTCCTTTCTCTTTCCTGAACTAAAGGGTTAAAGGCACAGTGGGAATCTGTTACAAGTTGGGAATCTGTTACAAGTTAGCAATCAGCTACAAGTTAGGAATCTGTCACAGTAGCCTTCTACTGCAAGTGAGAAACTCTGTTTCAAAAGAATAAGATGGAGACTGATAGGCCATCCAACATCTTCCTCTCACCCACCGGCATGTGCACATACATGTGTACATATACTACATACCTATCCATCACACTCACACTGTTAGAAAAACTTAATGAATTGAAAGAATGTAATTATCAAAACTACAGGGAAGCGGTTCACTTTCCACTTGTGAGATGGGACAAAACCCCTGGCCAAGCCGAGCCTGCCTTGCTTGCAGGTTAGAGGCAATGCTCATTTAGGTGGCACATTCATCAAAAGCTAGCATTTTTCTTCCTCATTTTTAATGGAAAGTCTTTGGATTTCTGACAGCGCAAGGAAGTGGCCCCTGTGCTCCCAATGCTCTGAACAGGAAATGTAATATGCTTCATTTCTCTGATGACCCGAAAGGGTGGTTTTTATACTCAGTTCTTCCTGAAGCTTGAAAACCTGAAGGCTCACTTTTTGCCAAGGACTTCCATGTCACCTACTGGCTTAGGATTTTAGGCTTAGGAGGGGCTAGGCAAAGAGGAAAGCAACAGCAATCTGCCAAGAAAATGATCACATAGGCCAGAGGTTCTTGCCTGATTACAGGATTAATATAGGAGGCAGGTGGTCTCTCTGGGGCTGGTGTGGGAGATCACGGGTGGGGGTCACATCTGTTTGATGCTTGTGCCCTTAGGAGATGACGTGATGCTCATCTCTGTCACTTCAGTGGGTTTCAGAGGGGGCATTCATCCTGGCTGTCTCATCGCAGGATACCTCCAGGGCAGGAAATGGCTCTGTCAATTCCAGAACACATATGGCCCAGGCTAGCCCTTGGGCTGTTAGAATGTTTTTCTCCATACTGGGGGAGCTCAGTTCTTTGAGTTGGCTACAATTTTACACTTTAAACTTCACCTTTTTTTTTTTAAGGAAAAGTACATTTTCACATGAACCTGAGGAAAGCTTTGATTTGAACCAAGCACTTTCCTTATAAATTGTGAAACGTATAATCCAAGTGGTAAGCTCTTTTGCCCTGGCCTCTGCCCTGTTGCTTGTCTGTTGTTTTAACAGGTCTGAGAGCTGCGTCTTTTGCTACCTGCACCACAAACGTAGCAAACAGCTCTGAAATCGCCCCTACATTCAATTCCTTTCTCACTACTGCCCTGACCTGATTTGAGCCTTTTACTAGCTCTTCCTTGAACCAAGGCAGAGGTCTCTCTGTCTGGCCCCCTCCACTCCTAGCTACTCCTCCCTTTGACACCCAAATCTGATCAGGTTTCTCTCCAGATCACATGTAACAAGATTGTATCTGAAGTATTCCGCTTGTACTTCAGTCCTTGAGTTCTGGCTCAAGCCTTCTCTCCCTATCCTTGAATCCAGGAATGGTGTCCTCTATAGCTGGAAAACGTTCTACCAATGGGCCTCCTGCAGTTCCTAGCCACCCTAAAAGATGGGCTCAATTGCCACCTCTCTTCCCTGGTACCACATGCAATCTCCCTAGACGCTTCAAGTTAGACCATTCCACACTGAAAATACTGCACTGTCTTCTCATGACTAAAGTTCTCCCAAGGCTGGTGCTTGGCTCTTGGTGTCTCTTTTAGCTGGTTACAGTGTCAAAGAGGTAGAGACTGTTGTCCTTGTTACAATAAACGCATGCATTTAGCACACTTTTTTCCTCACAGCTGCTGAATGCCCTATGCTGCACGTAGCAGCCCCCGGCAATCAAAGGGTGAAGACTGATGGCAGCCAACGGAACGAATGTAGAAATAAAGTTGTCATCACACAACTGAAAAGAATGTGTTTCCACCTGCTGACTCTGGCTTCTTTGGGCTGGTTGTGAGAGAGAATGGGAACGCTGCTCTGGGAACAGCAATGTCAGCCAGCCCTCTGGCAACAGAGGCAGACTGGGAGCATTGGGAGTGGGGGGGTTGGGGAGGGTAGGGAGGTGGGGGGGGTAGGGCCTGGAAGGGAGCACTGGCAGGAAACACACTTCGTTCACCTCTCAGAATCAGGACAGAAAACACCCACAGGACTCCAACTTCAAAGCACCTGACCAACTTTGGAGGGACCAAGCCTGTTGGCAGAAGCCCACAGCGCCTTCCTGGTTCCTCTGGCCTCAGTGTTTGTGGGCAGACAATATGAGCTGGACTTTAACTGTCCTTCTAGCTGTGGAAATTCAAGCTCCCAGGGGGAAGCCTATAGCAAACCCCGGGCAAGGGTGCAACTACAGGAGGAAAAACTGCCCAGGACTCAGCCTGGGATACTCAGAGGTAGAGCTAGGGACTTGTAGCTCAAAAGCAGCTAGATGCCCTTGTAGGTGGAGACAGGAAGCTTCAGGAAGCAGGAAAGAAGCCCCCAGCTCATAAGAAGGTCAGGGGGAGATGCATGACATAACTGGACAGCTGAGGAATATCAGGGCAGGGCTTGGACACACAGTCAGGAGGAGGGAAAGCACAGACTAGAATCCATCAGACATCCGAAGTGGGAAAATTGCTCTTTTCCCCTATGCACTCCAAAAATAAGAAAATTCAACAAGGGACTTTTTTTTCCTCCTGATTCTTCCACAGCAGATAAAGTTCACTCTACAATGCAGAGTCTACACCTTCTCAAAACAGCACTCTCTACAAGAGAGTCAAGTCTGGAACTCCCCTTTCCAGGACCTCATAAAACAATGATTTATCGACCTTCAGCGACACAATTCATTGTTATCGCTTTCCTGGTGCAGGAACAACTGCCCAGTAGATAATGAAAAGGCAAGCTCCTGGCCTGCGATGGAAGCAGAGAATGCTCCTGTTGCAGATAGTCTCGAAGGCAGAAGGGAAGTAAGAGGAGAGTCCTATCAACCCAAGATCTGAACTTGTAACTGTGTGCCGGTGCCCTCAAACAAAAGGCTAATCCATACCCAGGTCTCCCAGCTAAAATGAGGAGTGGCACAGAGCACATACAGCCACACCCTAGGGGATTTCCTTGGAGGGGTCCCTCATAGGCTTTTCCAGGGCCTACTCGATTATTTGTCTGCCTTACCACCTCAGTAAGGGCCATGCCTGAATTATCTCAAAACTATAAAAGTTTAATGCCTCGTCTGCTTGTTTCCTGGATTCGGGGCCTTGTGCTAATCTATAAGGTCATAAACACTGGCGGTTTCTCATTGGCAAGATCCCTTTGTGTCTAAACCACACGCACCATCCCCTTGACCTAGAAAGCTTTCTTCCTGACCTACCTCTTGGATCATTTCTCTTGATTTCCCCATCCTTCAAAGACTACTTGAGAAAACTCCCCTTCCTCTTCTCCCTTCCTTATCTCACACTTCTTTACTACCATCAAAGCTTCTCCCATTGTCTTTGCTACTAGACTGCAACCTGGACAGATCCAATTATGAATTTGTCCTGTTTCTTAACAGCATGTTTGACAGTCTGTAAATGTCCACTAATTCTATCAGCCCTTAGGCCTTAGGTAAGCTAGTGTATGTATGCATAGTTACCTCAATGACAACTATGTAACCAGATAAGTAGCCGAACTACCAACATACAAACTTAAAACTTTTCAAAGGCACATTTTCATTAGCTTTGAAAATGAATACAGTTTTGGATACAGGCGGACAGATATAGGAGAGCACGGACTTCCACTGGGGAGGCTGGACACACACAAGGCCCCCAAGAGCACCCAGGGACACCTGAATGGAAATGGTTGATGCAGAAGTCTGTGTATGATTCAAATGCATATAAGTAATGATTTCTGTGATCTGTACTGTTGAATTTTAGTAGCACATATTCCCAAAACAATAAAATATGCTCATGGGCGGTGAAATGGCTGATCAGGCAGATACCTGCCACTAAGCCTGATGAGCTGAGCTCCATCCTCAGACCTACAAGGTAGAAGGATAGATCTGACTTCTAGGTGGGTTACCCTCTGACCTCTAGCCCATCTCTCACAAATACAGTTTAAAAAAATGTTTCTTGTTACAAATAAAAGAATGCATATAATTAAACTGGCTTACAGAAAAATAAAAGGGAAATAGCAGTTAGAGACAGGATGATCTGTGAGATCAACTTATGCCACATACAGTCTATCATGCCCACGAATTCTACACCATGATTCAACCAACTGCTGATCAAAGACATGATTTTAAAATCTGTGACTGTGACTGAACACGTAGCAACTTTTGGGGTTATTGTTCATCTAAATAAGATAGCATAACGAGCGACCCACACAGCATGCACATTTGTCTTCTGGGGGTGGGAAAAGCATATGAGGAAGTCGAGGTATAACTCAGTGGCGGAATACTGACTTTTCAGGTACTGGGCTCCGGGATCCATCCCCAGCACAATCAAGAGTACATCCATGCACATGCATGCATACAAACATACAGATAAAATAGGAGAGGTGCCAGCTAGTCACCATGCTATTTTGTTCCTGGAACCAAATGTGTGTACTTTTCCCCTTTGTTTTCCTTTTTTGCTGTGTGGCCAGGCAGGTTTTTCCTAGGCAGCTAGCTGTTCACTGAAGACCAAGTCTTTTAGTTTAAATAAGGTAGCTAGCTCCCTGTCAGACCCGTTGAAGATTTCATTAAGCAACATTTGAAGTGCTTAAAATCAATTCCATTAGGTCCTTAGGCCTTCTATTTCCTCAGCCACTCTTAAGGGAACCATTCAGTTGGAAATAAAGTAGAATGAGTGTTCACTAGAATGTTCTGCTCCAACTTCAAACACATCTGCACGGTTTCTATCCTGATTTCAGCTAAGTTGGTTTTCTCCTCTCTCCTCACCCCAAACACAGCTAAGTCTCCCAGAGCAGTGACATTTACAGAAGCCTAAGACTGTTTTAATAGGAGAATCTAAAACTGTTGAGCCAAGAAACCTCATGGACATTTTCCCTTCCCTCAGAGGAACTCCCAAGTGCACACGGGAGTGAAGTGTTGTGTGTACAGGCTCCACTACACTGAACGGCTCGGTCTACCAGGACAGAAGTGAACATCGGGCTTCGAAAAGAAATCTCTCCTGGGAGCTCCAGTAAAACCCCTCAGTTGCCAGCAGCCAGCAACTGGGACCCAAGCGCTCAGGGCTCCTTAGTGCAGGGACAAGGACCGACCCTGAGAAAGATCAAGGATCTCGGAGCTTTTCCTGGGTGGAAATTTGGTTGCGGAGAGGGGATTCTCCACAACTGACTTTTGCCCCTCCGCTAGGCAGCTGAGGATATGTGATGAGCCCCAGAAAGGCCCTAGCCCTGAGGGCTGTGCATTCCTGTGACACCTTCTGGGCCCCAGACCCATCTTAGGTGGAGGCAAGAGTTGCAAGGCTTGTTTCTGGCATCAATAATAGCTCGGGGCACATCACTATCCTAGTTTCTCCCACTGCAAAGACATATTTCATCCTAACATGGTCAAAGGTTTCTAAGCAGGAGCCATTGCTCCTGCCTGTCCACAAGCTGTTTGTGCGGAGGAAGGAGGAAAAAAAAAAAAAAAGGAAGACAGGGAATGGAAATCTTTTTCAGCTTTGCCAAAGGAACTTGCAAATTCTGCCTTTCTGCACTCCCAGGGCATCCCTCCTACCTCTCTCCACCCTCGCAGGTAGGGTGGAGGTGTGAAGGCCAAGTCAGGACTCAGCTGATTGAAAGTAGGCCCCCAGGGAGCCTACTTTAGGAAGGGGTCACTAACACGGTCTTTAGATGCAATCTGAGTGTCGCCTTAGGCGACTTAGACACCTTAGGCAGAGGTGCCTACTAGGTGCGCTTGGAAAACCAAGGTCCCCCAGAGCTCCGCGCTCCGCAGATCCCGCGCCCCGGTGTCCGGGTTCCACAAACCCCATCCTTCCAAGCCTTTGACATCCCTCCACTCGCCTTTCCTGCTGCAGCTTTCCCTGCTCCAGCTAGGGTCCTCCCCCACCCCACCCTCCACCCCGAGTCTCTGGCTGGTGCTTGGGACGGCGGGCGACAGCGACGCGGGTCCTTACCTGCAGTGGGACGAGTAGCGCGCAGAGCGCCAGCGGCAGCGCGGGCAACGGGCGGCGCCGCCGGGCGCGCGGGGCCATGGCGCGGTGCGGGCGGGCTGGGCGCGCGGCCTCTGCCGGCCCCGCGGGCGCCGCCGCCCTCCGCCAGCCTCGTCCCGCCCCGCTCGCCCGGCTCCGCCCGGCACCTGCCCGCGCTGCCGCCGCCCGCGTCCGCCAGGGGGACCCCGAGCGCTGCTTCGGCGGTCCACGCGCGCTCCGGACCCGCGTGGGGTCCCGCCTGGGTGTCCGCAGACGCTGAGCTCTCGGGGTGCAGCCGCCCGCGGGCAGGCGCCAGGCGACCACTCCCAGGCTGCCCTTCACCTTCACCGGACCCCGCCTGGCTGTGCCCTGGGCGCACGCTGAGTCCTGCCAGACCCCTCCTGCAGAAATGGACCGCTGTTGGGGTTTCCTTGACTATAATTAAGTCATCTGCACAATATAGTGTCCACGGCTCCCCCAAACCTCCTTCACACAGCCCTATTCTCCCCCTCATCCTGGCTGCCTCCAGCAGCCGCTTCCTCTTGGCTCTTCTCAGGTTCACCACACCTGTCTCACCCTCCCTGCCACACCCTGACCAAGACATCCAGGTAGACACTTGGCACGGTGCTTGGTGAACAACCCCTTCACCGGAACCGTCCAGTCACCTCCTCTCATACAGAGCTGGTTTCAACTCTGGGATGCAGCGATCCTGTCGTGTTTGTGGTTTCTAATTACTGGCTCCGGGGTCTGTGTTCTTCCAAATTCCAGGTCAGTCGATGTTGGGTGTGCCTGTACACCTTTGCCTCTGCGCAGTGAACAGGAGTGGAAGGAAGATCCTTGTCTCCAGTCAATAGAAACACAGTGTTTGCAATTCTTTGAGAGCCAGGACCATCTCTGCCAGCTTTTCGCCCACCGTCTGAATGACTTTCTGTCTCCTGAGAAAGCCGTGGACATTTCTAATGAGGAAGATGGGATGTGTCTATTATCCCTTTCAGTTCTGTCATTTTTTTCATGCCCTTGAAACTCCTTAGGGGACATAGAGATTTAGAATCATGCCTTCTTGGCAAATTGGCCTTTTATCATTGCTATGTTGCCGGCCTCGAACCAAGGTAAAATTTCACATTCTGGTCTACTTTACATGTATGTGTAGCCGTGTCTCCTTTCTTACAAATGGCATTTAAGTGGCATGCACGGTTCTTTGACATGTAAGCTTGTTTAAAGTGACAGCATACGATTTTGACCACCTGCACCTTCCTGGTGGAACATTTACACCATACACATTCCGTGATCGTCGTATATGGTGCCTTGCTATTTTATTTTTCTATTTGTTCCATCTTTATTCTTGACTTCCTTTGGGTTACTTTAAAATAATTTTAAAAACAATATTTTATGCACAGCAATACAAATTATGTGTTAAATAATACTAAGAACAACCCTTTGGGAAACTTTTAAGGATCCGGTTTTGTCTCTCATCGTTACCCTGCTCTATACATCTCCTTGTTTAATTGCGAGTGTGTTCATGTGCATATGTACATTTTGGAGGCCAGAGGTCAGTGCTGAGTACCTTCCTTAATTACTTCTCCATCTTCCTTATTTATTTATTTATTTATTTATTTATTTATTTAAAAGATGTTTTTATTTTACATATGGGTATGTATGTATACCTGCTCATTTTTATGGGTAGCACATGAAGCCCAGAAGATGGCCTGGATCCCCTGGAACTGGAGTTATAGGCAGTTGTGAGCCTCCTGATGTGGATTCTGGGAACCCCTCTACAAGAGCAAGAAGCACTCTCAATAGCTGAGCCACTTCTCCAGTCATTGCGAATTGTGTTTTTAGACAGGGTCTTACATCGTATTTCTGGCTAGCCCAGAACTTCATGTGTCGACCAGGCAGAGATCTACTTGCCCCTGCCTCTTGAGTGTTGAGATTAAAGGTGAGTGCCACCCACCTCCTGAGCTCCAGTCTCCTGCCCCTACACCTATTTTCCCATTTGCCTAAATTCGAGAAAAGGGGACAAAAGATTGACAACACCTGTTCTCCCCCAACCCTACCACCAAGAGTTCAAGGATCTGTACTTGATCATCAAGACTTTGAGGTTTCCAAGTCTTAGAAGAGAGTTGAGATCTGAAGGATTGCATCCACTGCCTTGACTAAATGTTTCTCTTTAGATTTCAGGTCAGAGATGGCCTTCTCCCCTTTTCCCACAATGATCAAGGCTAGCCTGTAATCAGATATATCACCCAGACATAAAAGAAAAGGCACATTCAAGACAGGGTTTCTCTGTTGTAACCCTGGCTGTCCTGGAACTCACTCTGTAGACCAGGCTGGCTTCGAACTCACAGAGATCCGCTTGCCTCTCTCTCCCCAGCACTGGGATTAAAGGCATATGTCATCCTCTACCCTCACCCCCGGTTTAAGAACATGTTTTTTAATAGAAGAATAATTACAAAAATGTTAATCTCCAACCCTTTATGTGCTCCCCACTCTGCTCCTCTCTCCCCTACTATTAACCCATTTCTGAGATGGACTAGGAGGCTAGTCTCCCCTCCTGTTTTAGATTGAGGATTTTCTCTTTGGAGCTGGGGCTTTGGTGATCTTTCAGAGTTGGTCTGAGAAAACAGGGAAAAGGTGCTCTTCTCCAGCCTCTTCTAGTGATTTCTTACATAAACCGCCTCTCCTCCTCTTGTCTTTTACTCCAAAAAAAAAAAAAAGTGCATATGTGCCACCATAGCTCTTTCCTCACTTAAGACAGGATCTTATTTGTAGCAAGACTAGCTATGAGCACACTCCTGCCATTGCACCCAAATGCTGGGTAGGGTGGAAGACACGACCCACCACACATGGCTACTTTTTCATTTTTAGACCCAGAGCAGTGAGGGCTTGGGAAGTAGATGTTAAAACACTAAGAAAGTGTAGGGACCGGACAGCCACGAGTGTGGATTAGGAGCTGTCTAACCTGAGCTGTGTTGGATGTGGAGACAGGCTTTCTGGAAAGAGCAGTGGTTGAGAGGGCTGGATGAGATTGATTCTGCGAAAAGGAACTGATTGTAGAGAAGGTACTTTTCACTGTGGCACTTTAGAAATACCAAGGCTCCCTCCTGGCATATTTCCAGCGTTGCCCTCTTCTATTTTCAATTAAGATTAAGGGACTTAAGACTTCTGCTTGGAAAGCCCCAGAGGCAAGTGCGCTGGTTTGGAAAGCATATTTGAAAAGTAGAAAGTCCACATTAACATATTGCATCTATCAAAATGGTTTTGTAAGAATTAAATTGCTTTTAAAGAATTTATTATTCTGATCTTTATAAAACCGCCCCTCAAATATTTTATATGCATTAATGTAGAATACCACTTCTTAATAAGATCCATTAAAATCAGGGTGAGAATCTCATCTTCCTCTTTTCCTTTTCTGAGGCAGGGTCTCACTGTGTTGCTCTTGCTGGGATGGAACTTTCTGTTTTGACCAGGCTGGCCTCAAGCCTACAGAAATCTTCCTGCCTCTGTTTCCTGAATGTGCACCATCACGCCTGGTGCATCTTTCTTGTATGTAATGTTGTTATGAGGAACATGGACGCAATTATTTCTAATAATACTTTCCTAATACTCTGAAGAATACACAAAATGCAGGAGCATGACTTACCACTTAGAGAAACCACTTTAATTGCTACTCCTTATGTGAAAGATCAAGTTGAGGGCTAGACAGAGGATGAAGAGGTTAAGATCACTTACTGCTCTTACAGAGGACTCAGGTCTCTAGGTAGGTCAGGCAGCTCATAACTGTCTGTAACTCTGGCTCCAGGGACCCAGACCCCTCTTCTGGCCTCCATGGGCACCTGAAATTATAAACACAGCCCTCCCTGTATCTATACCTGTAAGTAAACACTTTTCTAAAAAAAAAAAAACGACATAAGTTTATAAACATGCACATAATTAAACTTTGGTTATATGAAAGCCAGGTATAATATATCTTAAACAAACATTTCTTTATATCAAAGTCAAGTGTTTCCAATTTTAAAAACTTAATGTGCCAACCAACTATGGATTTTCTTGTTGGGAATGAGGAGAAAGGGAACAAAGCAGAGGGTGCAGATGAGGATCACAGGTTTCTACTGACAGGATCTCAGGACAGTGTGCATAGCACCTCGGAAAGCCCCACTCCTGCATTGCCTCTGATTTTCAGAACCAGAAAGATAAAGTAAGAACGCATATATTGTTTTTGGTTTTGTGGATGGCTTGCAGCTATTAAATTGCATCTGAACAGGTCTTCATTTAATCTCTAGGAAACGGGAACCACCCTTTAAATGAGTTGTTTGTAAATGTTGAGGACAATAAGCAGTAACTGTCTTGTGAAATTTTTTATAAACATAGTAACAACATTAAAAATAGTTGCAATTAGTGGGCACAGAACTAAAGAAAATGCATATGTGAGGTTTTTACTAGCTATACTGTAAAATTTTGCTATTTTGCTTAAAACATGACTATCAGTGTCAATTCAAGAAAAATCAAGATGCAATGTCTTCCCATAGCGATACCCCAGCATAATATGAGCTTTGACTCGTGTGGAGGAGACATGCAGTGTTCAGAATAACTGGGTTTCTTAGTCGTGTGAGTGAAACCAGTCAGCTCATACTTTTGGATATTTTGTGACAAGTTTAGTACTTTTCAGTAGAAGTTAGGATATAATTGGCATGTGTTCTTTCCCTCTCGTCATCCTAATGATGTGCTGGTCTTTTGTTAAGGGGTCTTTTGTTTTGGGGTCATCTGGATATTATCTTCTGTAGGTTGCTGATTTACACCTCAGCCTCCCTTTTTGTGGCGTCTGGTGTTCATTATGGATTTATGAGACTTCTGAACACACAGTTAGATACAAATCCCTGATTGGTTACAGGTAGTATAAATACATTGTCATGTTCTGTAGATTTTTAAAAAATATTTCTCTAGTGCCTTTTGAGAATAGCTTCTCTAATTTATCAATCTTTCTTTTTCTTGTAACCAGTTCTTGGGTTATATTAGAAAGTATTAGACCTAATTCAAGGTATTCACTCTTGTTAATTTTAGAAGCTTTACTGTGTTCCTTTTGAAATCTACCTCTGTAACCCATCAGAGTTCATTTTCCCTAAATGTGGGTATCACCTGATGTAGTGCCAATGGGAACAACAGACCACTTGGCTGTTATTAGCCAAGTTATTAGGCTGTATTAGCCAGAAGTGTCCACTTATACGTGAATATATTTCTGGATGCCTTTTTATAACTGTGTAAGTAATCTTCTTACTTGGCATCATTAGGCATTCAGCTTTGTTTCCCAAGATAGCTTTTATTCTTTTGGTCATTTGAATTTCCAAATGCATTTTGAAACATTTTGTGAGTTTCCACAAGAATACTCAGGACTTCATTTAGGGACTGGATTATAATGTGTGGATCATAAATAGATCAAATGGAGTCTTCTATTACACAAACATAATTCCATCAATGTATGCCCCAGAATTCTCTCAATGCCTTGGAATTTTCTGCGGAAAGTTTTATTCATTATGTTTTTCTATGTTTTAAAGGTATTCTAGCTGGGTATGGTGGCACGTACTTGTAATCAAATTCCACCCCTTGGCAGACTGCACTGGGAGGATTTTCAGCTTGGGGCCAGCCTTGGATATATAGTGAGAATCTGTCTCAAAAAACAAAAGGATATTAAATAATATTGTTATTTTACTAGTTTCTTAGTGTTATTATAGAAATACAACTGATGTTTCAGCTTTGACTTTTTATCTAGTAATGTTTGTTTAGATTTATTACTTTGATGTTAATTCCACATATCTGAGATGCATACGAGATTCTTAATGCACATAGTTGTGCTGTGGATGATGATTGCACTAGCCAAGATCTCAAGCATGATGATGAATAAAATTAGTATTAATATTAGTATAAAATTAGCATGCATGTGCTAGTGTATATGCATATAAGACGTGAGTCTGGAGCCAGAGGACACTGTCAGGAGTCATTTTTGAGACAGGATCTCTCATCTGCCTGTAATCCACAAGTTGGCTACCGGGCTAGCCTACCGCATCCCACCTGGATTCTTATCTCCTCTAAACTATTAATTTTGAAACGTTGTGGCTTTGCTAACCCACTTGCTTACTGGGCTTGCCCAGCAACAAGATTTGTATAAAAGAGAACAGAAATGCTCTGGCAGTTGAGCATTCTCTCCTGAGCAGGGTGTTGTCCGGCCATTGTAATTAAAATCCTTATCTTGCAACCTTGAGGTATATTGGGTTTTTAATTCTGATGACATTTCATTACCCTCTGAATCTTCAGTCTCATGTATTCACTTCCTATAAAGCCTTAGTAACTGGGCAGAGCTCCTAGAAATAACACTCAAGAAAACAAAACCAATCAAACAACAAAACCCACCCAAAACATTTCTATTGTTGCTGCGATGTTAATCTGATATTTCAGAATACAAATATTAGAGAAAACCTGAAACTTCCAGAGTAGACGACCAAATCTGTAAAATTCTTTCACAAATAGAAACATAGTAGGCTCTTGTATCTCCAGGATAATTAGGGATAGGTGCGCCCCAACCTTGTTTACCTCCCTGTCTACACATGTGTACATTAACCTGAGCTCCTACTCCTGGCCACTGAATGTCATTTAAAGTAAGTCCACTTCCGATCCTTCCCTGCCACCTGCACTGCCCATAGGAAGCTATACTGTCTTCTGGACCCACAACTGCTTTTTAGGTTCTCTTCTGCATCCCATTCTAAGTGAACTCTGGCTACCCTAAGCACATCACCTTGCTTTGCTTCAAGCGGAGGGTCTTACTTGTACTCACAAGCCTCTCTGTTTTAGAATGTGGAGGTAGAACGAGTATGGCATTTGCTTCCCACTTCTGCTTCTGACGCATCCTTCCACTTCACTCACCTGAATATTCTCATTATAACACTTTTTAAAATTGAGAGCTCATTTCTTCCCTCTTATAGTCATCCCAGTACCCCATCCTGTCCTCATTCAATTTTAGAGTCTAAGACCAAAACACATTTCTCCACAGTCCTATTCTGCACAAGGAAAACCAGTTCTGGTTATGCTTTCCTTCTGTATCTCTCTGGAGGAGCTGATCTCGCTTAAATGACTGTGCTAAATGACTTCTCTTTAAAATTCACAGTTCTTATTTTCAAGTGGGCTCTCAAAATTGCTTGGCAGGCCTACAGTTCTTCCACAATCCACTCTGACATTCTCAGAGGTGACCATTTTAAAATTCTTTCTCAAGCTTCCAGTATTTCCTATAGGCCAGGCAAGCTAATGTCTGCTTCACACTTCACTGAGAAAACAAAAGGGATTATGTGGAAACCCCCTAATCTTCCCACCATGGTCACCTGCAAGTGCCCTCTTAGCACACCTCTCCTATCACAATGGTGCAGTTCCTCTGTGCTGAGTCTATCACTCAAGGGTCTTAGCCTCAGTTACTGCCCCTGGCTGCTGCTGCGTTCCCACCAGCCTTGGGGCCACAGTACCAATACTACAACTCTCATACAGGCCAAAATTTCTTGAAAGATTGTTAGCAATGTTAATGTTTCCCCTTAGTGTGTGTCCATCATACTTCCATTCCCAGCCGCTCCCCAAAACCACTGACATTAACAGCGACTTCCCACGGCTTCAGTAACTCCCATCCACTAACAGTAGCCACGGATGCAACTAAGGAGCCTTTATTTGCAACACCATAGTCCTGTTTTCCCTCTGGGTACCCCAGTTCTACCTAGGCTGGTCTTCATATTCCCCAAGTGCTTTACCTCACTTTATAGCCCATGTACTTAGGGTTCTCTCTTCCTGTTTCACATGGCCAAAGCCTAGTTTTGCTAGTTTCAGGCAAAAATGTCAAAGAAGCCAAAGTAAGCAATCATTCTAATGATATCAATTTTCCCTAAGCCTTTCAGTCAGCCTGTTCTTCCTTGCCTATCATAGTCCTGGTGAGGGTGGGCTCTTTGTCTCTGTGCAAATGAGGCATTCAGATGTTGTGAGAGATTTTAGTTATGGATAATGTTCCAGTAAGCTGTCCTTGAAGCACGTAAAGGATTCACTTCCTACCAGTAAACAAAGGAGTGGCTATCCAGCTCTCCACAAGAATAGCACATTCCTTAGCCTTAAGGCAGATGAAGGTGAGGCTCCATTGATTTGTATATTGGAGGGCTGGGTGGAGACAGAGAGGATTTGGAATAAAAAAGAACTAGGGCAAGGGCTGGGAGAGAGACAGCAGAGAACAAGGAAGAAGAAGCTAGGAGCAGATGGAGAACCAAGAGGAGAGCATGGGGTGAGGAAGCATTGGAGTGAGCTCTCTGCCTAGTTGCCCGGGTATAGAATTCCCTGAGATTTGACATGATATATGATTAATAAAGAGCATTGGAAAATTCAATGATGGACTCTCTTTAAGCGCCCGAAACTATACATTAACATTCAGTGTCTTTTAGACTTGATATGACTGCAACAAATATGCAAGAGAAACAATTAAAAATATTACTTAGGTCAAGAACTTAGGTATAGACTTGGGTATGCCCACCATTCAAAGGTTTCCTGTGTTTTGGAAGAACTTATAATCACACTTTACCTCCCAATCATGTTAAATCTTAATAGATAAGACAGTTAAAATAATAAGGGAGACTCACTTGAGATATACTGCATGGCTTGCCAGCTGTTTCCTTTTAAAATATCTTATTTAAATATACAGAACCATTAATAAATTCTAACAAAAATATACTAGTCTATACTCCCTACTCATGGATTTCATAATTATGGATTGAAAATTTTTCATAAAAACTGTCTATATCAAGCAGCTTCAATTTATGTACTTTTAGTGACCACTCAAGAGTAATTGTCTTTAAAAGGCAGTCCCTGATAGGCTGGCCACACTCCAGTGGAAGGCAACACATCCAAAATTGTACGGTAGTACAAACTGGACTTGATGGGTTAATTAAAAAAACAACCAAATGAAAAACCCCACTAAGACAGGAGGATAGGGAAAGGGGGATGTATCTGGGAGGATTTCGGGGGTACATATGATCAAAATACATTGTATGAAATTCTCAAAAAATAAAATATTAAAGAAATTATTTCCTTTACCCAAATAATATTATAACTAACATGGCATTTACATTGTACTAGGTACTGTAAGCAACCTAAAGTTGACTTAAAGAATATGGGAGGGTAACATTAGGCTACACAGATTATGGCACATAGGCACTCAGGCATCTGTAGATTTTGGGGGCTCTGGATCTATCATCTGGTAAACAGACATGTATTACACTACCGCTCAAAGCAGAGTATAAACATCTTCTTTAGAATTATGTCTGAAATGCAATAGTTTTACATCGCAGTCTTTTTAGTAAAAATAAACTAGAATAGGGAATTTATAGAGATTAGATTTCTAAAATATCAGTGCATTTTCATGAATAAATGATTCCTTATTTTTGTATGGATATAGTGTTTCAAAATGAAACCAAACACACAATCAAAACAAGTATGCAAAACATTTTATTTATAACAGATCAACATTTTGACACGAAAGGTAGCCACTGTCAATTTCTCAGGAATGCCTAGAACCCAACAGTTCAGAAAGACCACTCAATGCTTTCACATTAGGTAAAAGGAATAAACGGCTTTGCCTAAGGCAACAAGCTTTGACTGTGTGGGAAAGTTGGCTTTCCCAGGAAGTGAATGTAATCCAAGTGTATTAAAGCCAAGTTATACAACAAACACAAGAATCATCTATCTGCATCAACTGTGTTCAAACGAGAGTTCTTTTTTTATCAAAATAATTTATTTTTCAAAAAGGCCTCACATTAACCCCTAAAACCAGTCATTTTCCTATGCGCAGCACTCCTCCTACCTCTCTGTGTCAGAGGTGTAGACAACCGTCTCATTCCAGCGAGACCATCAACACACATAGAACACACCAATGTGGAACAGCCACTGAGTTTAAGGGACCAGGTGGTGACTAACCAATAATAACCAACATCACTTTCAGTTTAGAAGGGAGAAAAGGAACCCCCAAATGTCCTAAACTTTTTAGTGCTTCTCAGACAGGAGGAAAAGGTAAATTGAGAAATTTGAATAATCAGAAAACATCTTAAAATGTGTTACAGGAAGTAGATGTTAAATTTCAGACTTATATTTTCTTGTGTGTTTCAGCTTGGGGACAAACAATCGGCTCTTCTCAGTACATTTATTTTTGAGCATTAAATCTAGCACAAATGTTGTCAATTCACCCTGACTACTCCCTGCCATGCCCAAGTGCTGGTTTTCCTCAGGTAATTCCATCCTATGCATCTAAGTGTGGGGAGGCTGAACACCACTTAAAGGATTTTCAAGAGAGATGTGAAATGTAAGTCTCATCATTATCTACTTAATGTAGGATCTGGCATTCAAATTCACCACAGTAGCCTAAATACTGTGTGAAAGGGATGCACACATTTCCTACAGAACATACAAACTGAAGTCCAAAAGGCACAGAGTAATGCTGGTGGCTCTTTCTAGTCAGTTAGGAAATAATAAAAAGTCTGCATTATTCTTTCATAATTTAAATACTTAAGTAATCTCCACTTTTATTACTTTATAACAATGACTTCAAATTTACATTATTTAAGTACCATTATAATAGTTTAGAGTATAATACAAGTATTTGCGAATATTCCATCCAAAAATAAAAATTAAAAAAACAAAACCAAAAAACCCCTCTTCACTATACATATATATATATATATTATATATAAAAGTTATTCTCAAAAATAAGAACATAGAATAGGGACTTGGTACAGATCATTAAATCAAGTTTCTATTACCACAGTTATAATTCCCAAACCAATAGATACACAACAATAATCAAAAGCAGTGCAAATATCTTTGGAGGTTAGGATAAAATTATAACACAAGAACATAAATTCAGGAAACAAAGTAAGCGCTTCAAGTACAAGGAACCAGTCTGCTTGAGGTCCATCTTAGTGTTCACTGGGGCTCCCTCCTGCTTCTACTTCTTCCTCTGAAACACATTGGCCAGCATGGCACCTGATGTTGTCAACTGGCCCATTTTGTTCAAAAACTTGGTCTTTGTGTCTTCACTCACTAAACTTGCAGCAATTGACATTGAGCTAGAAAAAAAAAAATAAAGTGAATATAAAGCAACTAGAAATTTAAGACCTAGGACATGTGTAGAGGTCAGAGGACAACTCGTGGTTCTCTCCTTCCATAACATGGGTCACCAGGAATGGCTGAGCCATCTTGGGGGCTCTCCAGTGTTTCATCCGTTAGTAACATAACCTCATTACATCACACAAAGGAGATGAAGATTTGTGAGGAGGGATTTTTATGTATCATCTTAGATTTGGTATTTTATATAAAGCAGCAGCAGCTGTTAAGATCACGTATGGACCAGGACAGAACCTAGGCTTTACTTCCTGTGAGGCCTGGAGGAAGGCGTTTATCTCTTCAATGGAGCCCTGCTTCGGAGAGCTATTAGGACTACACAAGTGCAGTGCTTAGCACAATGGAGGCCTGTAACAGCATTCTACAGTTGAAAACAGTCATTCTGCAATGATTCTCCTTTTGCCCGCGTGTGTTGTTCCTCAGGAACCATCCCTCTTGTTTTAGGACATGAAGATCTCAATTTAGGACATGAAGCCTAAGGGACCCTCCTGCCTCCTTGGAGCGAGAGTTACAAAACATGCATTTTACTGACTGAGCTACCCTAATCTTGTACAGTTGTTCTTTTAACTCTATCACTTCATCAGTTCTTACAGCAAGTCTGGAACAGAGATATTATCTATTTCCCAAATGAGTAAATTCAATCCCAGTGAGGTTTGCTGATAACAATCTTATTCCTTGTGTGTGTTCTGAACAACTAGTTGCATTAATTTCAATTACCAGTTTCCAAATTCATTTCTTCTTTTTTTTTTTAGCAGCCTACTGTGTGCAGGGAGCAAGCAATCTGAGCAACTACTAAAGATTGCTTATTTATCACACTGCTTAACAGGAAGAGAACTCTGATCAAGCACATTTTTTCAGAGCTCCAACAAGCGTCCTGCAGTAGACAGGAAACCCAGCTTACTGCCTTGTGGTTTTGATCAAGCTGCTTTAGATCTTATACTCAGTTTCCTTGTCTACAAAACACAGCTTACAATTTCTACTGTAAAATGTCCTGAGGATTAAATAAGGAAATGTGTGAAAACAAGTCAAGGGCAATATGTGGCAAGCCCCAGGCGTTCAACTTTCCTAATTTTAGAATTTATTTTTTAGATGGGACACGGTGGTGCACACCGGCAATCCTAGTACACAGGAGGGAGAGCCATGGCTAAAACATTGGAGGGTGTAGAGAAGCTCTCTTTACATCACAGGACGTTAAGAAAAGTTCCCAATGCTTTACAGAGGCAAGAGACTTGTAAGTATACTGGTTTCAGGGAGAAACATTAGCTGTGTGTGTATATGTGCATGTGTCTGTGCCTGTTTGTATGTGTGAGAACTCAAGCTAGCTTTAAAGGAAATGTGTTTGAGCTTTATTTGTGATTAGTTGCTCAAAACCTTAATTCATTGAAAAGAGTATATGTAATCCATATGTAAATTATTCCCATTTTGAATATTCAACACTACTCTTAGGCACCTGCATTAACATTCTAACTTGAATCCAGAATTCACTGAATCTTTGAATTCTACTTACCTTGGCTAGAACATTCCCACATTTGAAAACTCCCATCATAAATTTATAGGAACTATTTATTTGACTGGTAAAACTCAATCTAACAGCACAACAGAAATGTCTCTGGAAGCCTTTAAACATAAAGATACCTAGTCTGGGGACTGGAGAGATGACTCAGGAAGGGAGGCACCGCTGCCTGACAACCCAAGTTCATGCCTCAGGACCCATACCGTGGAAAGAGAGTTACCAACTCTTGCAAGTTGTCCTCGGATCTTCACATGTGTGCCACTGCATATCTGTGCTCCTCACCAAAGGAACAAACACACGCACCTCTAGGCTGCATCAGAATATTGGAAGGGAAGGTACAAACCATGGGGTAGAGATCTGAATCTCATAGTCTCCCAAATCTTATAATTTGATTCAACACTTGAGGTTTTTTCTTTGTTTTTGTTTTTTTGAGACAGGGTCTCACTATGTAGCCCTTGCTATCCTGAAACTCAGTATGGCTAGCCTTGAACTCAAGAGACCTGTCTGCCTCTGCTTACTGAGTGCTGGGATTAAAGGTATGTGCCACCATGCCTGACTTGAATAATTTTGTCTTCCAAATAAGTGATTACAAAACAACATGAAATAAAACACTATCCCCACAGATAGCAAATTTAGACAGAAAAATTCAGGTTAATAAGATGTCTTAAAAAAGAATAGATGTCTTACCCTTGAGGCTCTTGGACAGTCTTGTTTTCTACTTTTTGTTCACATTCTTTTATCATGGAACTTAAAATAACCTGGTTAGAAAAGTCACTTTAGTGAAATGCAGTTAACATTGTCAAATACTATAAACCAGAGTCTAAACCAGTCTGAAAACCTGAAGAGGACGGAGTTATTTGGGACCCTGGGAAGAGGCTGAGCCAAGGCTCTGACATGAGAGCAGGTCTATGTGCCAAAAGTGTGGAAGTCAGGAGTTCTGGGAGGAACTAGAGTTGGGAGACACAGAGTCAGAGATAAGTGATGGGCAGGGAAAGAGGTGAACAGGTTTGAATTGAAAAAAGTTAGTGGTCAGAGATAGTTATATTTAACAGTTAAAAACATCCCACAGATATTTCCATATGAAATTCTCCTTGTATCAAACAAAGAAGAGTGTGCTATCTCTACTTTAGAGAATTACAGAGGGTCAAAGATGCTGAAGAAACTGCTCAAATATTACAACTAGTAAATCCATTCACAAAATAATGCTGAGCCAGATTTAAATACTTGAGCATAGCCGTCATAATCAAGACTCACATAAGGAGAAGACAGTGTGTACAGGAGATGCTGAATACCCAGAGTCACAAGCACTTACCTCATGCTCTGGAGACAGATGTTCCATGTCAGTCCGTAGACATCTGAGGCCAGGTAAAAAGTGATTCACCATTAAGTCCTCTGAAATGACTGAGGGAAGATAGTTAAGGAGAAGGGAAAAACCAAACAGGGGCCAACAGAGAAGAGATCACACAGAAAGAAGGCTCTTAGGTAGTACCTAGGCACAGCAAACACTCCCAAGGTCAGGCTTCCTTCACAGATGGCATCTATGGGGGAAAAGCTGATACTAAGACTCATCTAGGTATATTCTCATTCATCTATTTATGTTGGTGTTGTCTGTTACTCTAACATTCCATAATTTAACTAAATATGATATAAATGACTATGAACATTAAATTATGCAATCTAATTAGACTTTAAATTAAGTGAGTTCTAAATACAAAAAATAAGAAAATATTTCCAGTGTGCCAGGGAGAAGGCCAGTTGGTGAAGTGCTTGCTGCAAAGCCTGAGGACCCACATTTGAACTCAGAACAAGATGCAGTGGTGTGCTTGCAATCCCAGCACCAGGGAGGTGGAGATGGGAAACCTGTGAGAGACCCTATCATCAAAATAAGGTGTACAGTTCCTAAGAAACACCACCCAAGGTTGACCTCTGGCCTTCACATGCACACAAACACTTGCACACACAAAAATATTTTCATGACAGCTAAGTTGAAAGTTATGTAAAAAACTGACAAAGGCAAGCTGCTCGTAACATTAGTATTTAATTGTTATATGTAAGGCAATTGCAAAAAAAAAAATGGGAGTATGTAAAAATTTAGAAAAAAGATATATATTCATTATCAGAAATGTTTCTGGATCCTCTTTAAAGACCCTCTATGTATTATGGATGAGGATTGTACTCATCTACAACTAGCAGATTCTCAGGTAAGCAATAGCATAGCCACGTAGCAAAAGACTAGAAAATGATAACATACTTTATATTTTAGGTTAAAATAAGTTGTCTGAGGCACACACATTTTCCCCATTTCTTTCTCTTTTAACTGTACTAATTTTATTTTGTGTATGGATATTTTTGCCTGCATGTATGCCTGTGTACCACTTATGTGCCTGGTATTCACAGAAACCAGAAAAGGACTTTAGATCCCCTGGAACTTCAGTCACAGATGGCTGTGAGCCACCATGTGGGTACTAGAACTTCAACAAGGATTGCCAGTGCCCAAACCAAGCTATCTCCCCAGTCACGTGGGTTTGTTTTATTTTGTTTTGTTTTAACCCCTGATAAAATTACTTTCTATTGGTCCAGAATGAATCAGACAACAGAGCCTTTCCTTTAATTAATTCAGTTTACTTTAAGTCCTAGTCATCTTTGAGTTTTAGCTGATCTATCTCTACATTCAAAAGTATTGAAAAATAGGTGCATTTCTCAAGAAAATACTTTATTTGGTTAGTTCACATCAATTCAGGAATATTCTTATTCTAGCTCTTATTCAATATTACACCATGTTCAAGTAAAAAAAGAAGTAAATGAGTTCCTTTATGAAACTGCCTTAATCAGTCATTTAAAAATTACAAAGAACTTCATTAAGAAAAAAGCAGTACAATACATTACTACTTCTTTGAAAATGGTTACAATCCTTATAAACAAAGCATTGTACGAAACTTATAAATTCAATAGGCATTAAAAATATACATGGGCCCATGAGATAGGCTCAGTGAGATGGTTCACCTGTTAAACGCGTGTGAGATGACCTGAGTTCTGTCCCTAACACTGGCACAAGGGAGAGAGCCAACTCTGGAAAGCTGTGCACTGACGTTCACAGGTGCATATGCTGTGTCACGCATATGCTCACAGTCACACATACAACTTAAAACAGACATGATACAGAGGGCTGAAGCCTAATTATTATACGGTCCTGTTTTCTAGATACTGGGAAAGTACCTCCAAGATGTAACTGTGGGTGACCTTTGGATTAGTAGAGTGATGTAATGAAACATGATCATGGAGGCCCAAGACAGCCATACTTAGAGAAAACAGGGAAGTTATTCTTTCTACTCACTGTTGGGCCTACTTTTTCTTAAAAAAAAAAAAAAAAAAATCAAACAATCTTTCAAGTACTGGAAATATGCATATCATTCAGTCCTATCTGATATGAAAACTGACTCTGTCTCAGTAGTAAATGGTCAAATACCTCTGAGTTTCGTAAGACACACTCTTGCGCTTTAGATAGCTTTATAATAAAGTTCCTTTAGAAACAAAACCCGTCTCTGTTGCTTGTATACAAAGTATGTGACCTTCCTTCTACCCAAGTCTCTTTAAAATCTCTGGCTTCCATGTGCATCCACATGCGTCCATTCATTTCTCCCCGCCACACAAACCTTGTCAAATTTTATCACCCCTAAGCCATCTACTCTCTAGCTTAAACATACTTAAGGTCCTTTAAGCCTGACATGACATTTTGATTTGTTGTTAGGCCTAAAGTTACATGGAACTTTCCTATGTCAGTTCTGAAAGGAAGTCAAGTTCTAACCAGCTCCCAAGGAACAGATCTGGGCAATGGGACATTATTAATGACTGCACTCTTGTAAGGTCTGAGCCAAGCACAACAAGCCAAGTACTTGAACAGGAGCTACTCCAAGGTGGGTCTCCCCATTCTTGTCCTGGCAAGGGACTTTTTACTTCCTTTAATTAAACAAATGCTTGTGCATACTGAAATACTTGATAATCTCTCTGTAAAAATTTCTATGTTCTTCAGAAACCTTTGCTTTTCTTATTTAGAAATTCTGTTTTACAGAGTTGAGGTTGTCCTTGGACTTTTTCCTCTTCCTTAAGGTACATTCCTTTATAAATTCTCTATTAGCTAATGTAATCACACAGAGTTTTTGCTTAACTTTTACAAACTTTCATAGTTGAGTTACTCTTTCTCATGCCATCAAGGCTCTCTTGCCAGGATCCTGCCACTTCTTCATTAGAAGATTCCTCCTTGCCAACTCAGAATAGCAGTTCCTCATCTGCTTCCTCTATCATCTCCAAGTTGAGAATCCAACCAGATGAATCAGGAGTGACAGTGACTTCTGCTTTTAGTGGAATTTATAAAGTTTATAAAGAACATGGACACTTACATTCTCAAACTAAAATTGCAGATCCCTGCTTACTGTATAACCTATATTATAAAAAGCATGGCTAACGCCATCCACAGGAACAGGTCATTGGAACCAATCCTCAAATAAATTTAACTCAGCAACGCACCCTACTTTTTAAGTTTTAGTATCTCCACAGGGACACACAGCTTCCCGGCAGATAGCTTTTCCAACTTAATTCATTCTGAACAAAAGCAACCCTCCATGGTTACATTCCAACTAAAGAAAAAATTTCCCCCAGCATTAATGAGTGCCTGCGGCATTCGAGAACACACTTATCTTATTTGAAATGACCTGTTCCCTCTGCTGAGAACTGTGACCTGGCATACAATACAGAACCGCAGTAATTCGGAAACTCTTGTCTTTTGTTTTTCCCTATGCTACAAATCACTAGGAAGTATAATTATTCTTTTTTTGCCATGATAGTAATTCTTTTTTTGTCTAGCATGTGCTTTCATGGTTGTACTGAGAATTCGGCCTTCCACCCTTCCCAATCTCTTAGTTCCCTTTCTTGAACTCTCCTGTCTTTTATTGAGAGCCAGAGGAGCTCAGAGTTCACTTGGCCCATCTTCACTTCCTTCCTAGTTTTATTTTACTAAACATAGTATAGAGAGAATGTCATTATGACAGTAAAGCTCTTTGTTCCAATTTAGCTTTGCTTTTAACTATGAAAAGCAGAAGTTGTCTCTGTAGTCTTTAACCATTTACAATCTAGTAGGCTGAGAGGGGCCTTGAAGATCTGTTTTTCTCCCAGTTCTGTTACTAGAGATGATTACTACGTTGGTCTCCAACTTCTCTAGAGAGTGACATTCCTCTAACAGAAATTCATATTATCCCCAATGGATAAGTTAAAACATTCACTGCAGATCCAAGAGTAGAACATGAAAGACTAAAGTCATTCTGACCTGTATCTCTTGCTCATTGTACAGTAAAATTCAGGGTAGGAAACTCAGCAGGGGTTTTAAAATTACAAAATATAAGAAGAGGATTAAAAACTACCTTTAAAAGTTATGAGATGGCTAAAATAAAACAAATGTGGCAAGTTGAATCAAACTTCTAAAACAGTCCATTAAAAAGTCTGTTCAAATTTTACAACTAGGTTTCCTGTATGATGGGTTATACAGCGGCAGATACAGCTCAGCACAGCAAGGATACAACAACAGGAGAGTGCACTGTAGGCTTCAAAAAGATGGGTTGCAATGTCCAGTCTTTTCGAATCCACAATTTGTAAGTTGTTCACCAAGGCTAATTTATGTAAATGTGGTATAACAACTGAAAAAAGGAAAAAGAAATTGTTATATTTATTTCAAACACGTGTACACAACTTTATAAGGTATAATTATTATTTTAATTTAGAAAATTTCATTTTATTGCTGGATGCTTTCAAACATTCACCTCCATCCTTGGCTTGTTCTTTCTTAAAAGGCAAGAACGTATGCTTTTCCAAATAAGCGATTTGTGATTTGAGAGATAATTTAACACTATCACTACTGTAAAGTTCTGAGGACCGTTCACAGGGGATCTCCCCTCACTATAGCTCAATCTCCTAATTGGAAAAACAAAGAACAAATGAACAAAGGCATACAGCTTATATTCGCTATGCTGTGTTGCTAGAAATAAATTTCCTTATGAAAATATTACCACAGCTATTAAAAAAGGATATGTGCATTTTAATTTTTCAATAATAAATTATTTCACTTCCTCACAATATCACAAATATCGTCAGTTTTTCAAAGTTGTAGCAAAAACAGTGTTAAATAGCACTTCTAAGTTTCTAGTCACTGAAGGAGTAGAATAGCCTCAGAGAATTAAGTGAAACTTTAAAGACAATCTACTAACAAAGAGCAATGGCTTAGGAAATAATAAGGAAAGAGTGGCAGCAAGCACCCTGGATGCCCAACTTTGTTTTTACTGAGACCAGGTTGTCTCAGGAATGGCTTCAGAATAAGTGATTGCTCATCTGACCCCTTTCTATTCTTGTTTGGTTAGAGAACAGAAACCTCTGGCAACAATAGTAACCTATCCCTTGTTTACACTGAGTCAGTGATGTAAATACATGTCTTCGGGAAGAACTCCGTCCTAAGTACACAAAGGTTGAAAGCACAGTTTTCATGCTAATCACTGAGTAATGTCAAAACAACTAACAATGCGGAGGACTTTGTCAAAATGAGCAACAGACTGGGGAAGTTGGCTCATACCTTTAATTCTAGCACTACACAGGTGGAAGCTGGAAGATTTAAAGGTCAAGGCCAGTCTAGGCTATAGGAAACCTCTGTTAAGAAGGGGGAAAAGAAAATAAAGGCAACAAACAACAAACACAACAAAAGCCCTAAACCAAATAAAAAGAATAACAATATTTTAAAGACGGGCTCTATGGGCTGGAGAGAGTTTAGAATACTTGCTGCTCTTGCAGAGGACCCAGGTTCAGTTCCCAGCACCCACACAGTGGCTCACAGTCATCTACAACTCCACTTCCAGGAGATCTAACATCCTCTTCTGGCCTTTGTAGGCAATGCACACTTGTGTTACACAAAACTTATGCGGCAAAATACTCATACATACAAAATAAAAATAAGATAAAAAACAGAGCTCTAGAAAAAAACTGAAGGCAAACCCGCCCCAGAAAAACATTTAGTTGTTTTACCTTAGTTTCACTGGTTTGATGATTACCCCAAGGTAAATAAAAAGTAAAGTAAGAAAAGCAACTCTTTAGTTTTTCTAAGACTCTTAGCTTCTTTTGCCCCCATTCACAAGACTCTGACTTTTCCTTTGTTTTCTGGAGAAATCCAAGAATCATAACACATCATAACCCTTGGGATTGCACAATTAGAAGACAAATCTGTACAAAGTAACAACTTAAGTTCAAAAGTTGGGCACACTGGTGCACACCTGTAGTCTAGACATTCTCCTGAGGCAGGAGAATCATATAGTGGAGGTTACCCAGCATGACAAGATGCTTTTTTTTTTAAAAAAAACAAAACAAAACAAAACAGTAGTAACAATAAATTGCCAAATGACAATAAAACCCAGACAAGAGCCATTAAATCAAAGCTGTGGAGACTGGCTCAGTATGAAAACCCCAGCTCCCACGTAAAAATCTAAGTATGGCCTGTGACCCCAGTGCTGGGGATGGGGACAGGACAGGCTCCCTGCGTAGCCAGACCAGCTGAGTCTCTGAACTCCAGGTTCAGTGAGAGACTATGTCTCAAAAAGTGAATAATAATAAAAAAGAAGTCGAGTAGTCTAGAGGTGGTTAAAGACTAACTATAAGGATCTTCCTAATTTTCAAGAAGACAAGAATTTTCTATAGAAGCCAAAATTTCATTATATGTGTATTATCCTAGGTTACTGTTTCTATACTAATTAATTCCTTAATTAGTAATTCATCATATGGGTTTAAATGATTAAAGACAATAGAACATTAAATATCAAAAGACTATTCAGGAACCTGGGTGGGAATAATTCTAAAATTCATCTCCACAGGAAACAAAAAATAAGATACAACATCTAAGAAGACTTTTTATTCAAGGTTGATTAGGCAAAGATTTAAAATAGCAAATAAAGATAAATACATAGAATTTAAAAATTGGATTTTTTGGAAACTTTCATGGAAATAGCTGGCTTCACTCTACTCCCATGAGAATCTGGACAGGGTCTTCTTCCAAGTCTCCCTTGTGAGTACATATAAACATATGTAACGCTCTACTGGGGATTAAACTCAACAATACAGCATAAGCCAAAGTCCCATTATTACTTAATTAATCCAGGAGCCAGGAGTTATTTTCTCTCCCTCGAAGTTTACTCACCTTCAGAGCTCTGACTACATTCACATGTAAATGTGGTGTTGTAACATTGGGATTGTCTGTCCATGCTGGTAAATAAAATAACCCTTTTCTGTTTGTTGACTAACTAATTATGAATATATTCACCTAATGAGAAGAGAATCTCATGACTTTGTTGGTAAGTACCCATGCCCTCAACAAACCTTTTGAACCTTTAGTCCAAATAATAATGACTTAATATTTTTTGTTAATCATTCTGATCTTAAAACTGGTAAAAAAAAAAAAACCAAACAGCCTGGCTATATAATAAACAGTCTAATAGATAATGAAATTTTACATTATAAACCAAACTGACGTAAGTGGCTAAACCTATTGCTAAAGCTAATAGGACCATAAAGTATCACAGTAATAACATATATGCTTTTGAGTAATGATTTGAAGCCATCCAAGAAACTTTTAAAAAGGTTGAGGGCCACAGTAAAAGAGAGAAGGTAGAAAGAAGAGAAAAGTAACTAGAGCACTATGCAGATCAAAACACTGAAAATTAAAACAAAGTCATCTACTGGGCTGATGGCATGCCAAGTGGGATAATTCTGAACTTACTATAAGAATGCTACTGGAAGCACAAAAACATCTTTAAAATTTTATTAAGAAAGTCTCTAAGATCTAGAGAGATGGCTCAGTGGGTAAGAGCACTGACTGCTCTTCCACAGGTCCTGAGTCCAATTCCCAGCAACTACATGGTGGCTCACAACCACTTATAATGGGATCAGATGCCCTCTTCTGGCACACAGTGTACATGCAGATAGAGCACTCATAACTAAAATAAATAAATCTTTAAAAAAAAAAAGAAATCTCTAAAACTCTGACACTCACTCAGATAAGCTCCTGGCTATGATACAAGGCAGGAACAAGTAGAAAGGGAACTTACACTCATCTCGGAACCGGGGTTCTGCATTAGGCCCGACTCTGCCAAAGGTTCTGATGACCTCTGTATGCAATGAATGCTGGTCTTGGTACTGAGGGTCTTCCAGGAATGAAGCCAACTGCATCTTCACTCTTTCTAGCAACTTAAAATCAGATACAGACTATTAAAAATGAAGTAGGGTTGTTAGGTTGAACGATACGCAGACTAAAAATGGCCTATGCCAATGGAATCACTCTGCAAAGCCATGATAGCTAAGTCCTCTTATTTAGAAAAGATCTGTTTATGAAACCCAGTTTAGACATAAACTTTAGGTATACGTGTAGTAATTCTTAATTTAGGTTGACCAAACACACCTGACAAAAATTCAAAGCAAATGAAAAAAACCCAACTATATGGAAAAGTTGGTAGGTTTCTGATTTTGTATCTAAGTTATAATTCTCAAATCATAGTTTAAGAACCCAATTATTCACCTCCTGAAAGTAGTGAGTCATAAATGACTTACATTTTACTCACATTTCCCTAAAAGACACTTTATTTTAGGATTTTAAGGCCATGTTGAAATTCTGCCAATACTGCAAGCGTTGCAGAAAGATGTGCTCTTTTTTCTGTTGCTTTGTCAGTGAAACATGTAGAACAAAAAAGGGGAAAATGGTTCTTTCTCTAACTACAAATTTAATTTTTAATTATAAGAATCTTTATGATAATGAAATTCCATTGAATTTATTATTTTCTAATCCAGAAGACTTTTTTCATCTGTATGAAATATATGTCTAGCATCACAATAAAAGAAAAAGAAAAAAAACTCTGATACTTATCTTGATGAGTCTTTTTTTAAGAATTTTTATTTTATGTGTATGAGTGTTTTGCATGTATGTATTTGCATCATGTGTGCACCTGATGCCTGGAGGGGTCGGAAGAGGGCATCTTATTCCCTGAAACTGGAGTTATGGATGATTGTGAGCCATCATGTGGGTGCTAGGAACCAAACCCAGGTCTTTTGCTAGAGCAATCAGTGCTCTTTACCACCAAGCCACCTCTCTAGTACCTTGAAAAGTGTTATATTTAATGTTGCACTTAGGCATAGAACATAAAAGCCTTGAAGTGAAACCAGTTTTGGAATGAAGATAATGTTAATCTAAACACCTGAAGCAGGCAAGTCAGGGTTTACAGTTTACAATCCACAACAAAATCTATATAGCGTACTAGAAGATTTTACAATGCAGCGGCCATGGCAGTTATCAGGAGACAGGTGCCCCTCTCTATTTCGTTTGTTAAAGTGAGATAGCTTTGTTTTCTACTGTTTTGTGACAAAACAATCTTCAAACTAGCAATCAAAAATGTATGCTGGGCATGGTGGTACTTATATCCAGCTAAGCTATAGTTAATTTTTTTTTTTTAACTGAGAATACTAATACAGAAATGGAAATAGTTTCTTAGAATAAACAATTAGGTTAGGCTATGATAGTTTTAAATACTATCTTCCTCTGGACAACACTTAATTGAGAAATGTCATAAAAGTTACAATAGAAGTTACAATGCTCTCTGACCCCACCTTCAGGTACATCATCAGAAATCTGTCATCACCACTGGCACAGAGGTTAAAAAACAAGTATCTATTTCCTACCTCTCTCTGAATAACTGTTTCCATAATAGTGCCAAACGCTGGGATTGTAGCAATCCTGACAGAGCTGTTAGAAATAAAAAAGGAAAGGGACTGAGACTTCTCTGAGAGACAGCAAGATCATCATTAACATATATATCAAAATAAACACAAGGTAGAAATCCCGCATTAGTCTCTAGCAATGACAGTTAACTTTTTATTAAAGAGCAGACCAAGAAGAATGCTCAAAAAGACAGGCAGGATAACTCAGGGTCTCAGGGTCGCAGTCTGTGAACTCACAATTCAGGATCACCGGACAAGGTAACAAGGGCCGGAGCAACCCGCTTGTCAACTAATGCTTCACTCATGCCTCGAAGAGTCAGCTGTAAACCAGTCAACATGCAATAAAAAATGGTTTGGTAAACTGGAATGAGAACTGGGTTAGCTGTGACTGAGGATGGGCAGGCAGACTCATTGGCCTTTCTTGCTTTAGTCATCCACATGAGACATTAAAATGTTAAGCCTTTGGTTCATGCCACTACACTCACTGGTAAGGACCTGTTAGTGAGATTAGCAGAGCATTCTTTCTTGGCTTGGAAGAAATAGTCCATCAGCATGTTTTGTTTTGGAAAGTGTATATTATTACACTAGTACTTTTTTTCTATACTATATGGCCTCCAAATTAGGCTTATTGTGAGGCTGACTTAAAAAACAACCCCGGAAATTTATTAATAGCAACATGATAAAGTTTAAAATCAATTAAGCATATAATCCAATATTACTATTTTCAAGTGATTCGTCAGTGACTGTCAACAGCATGATGGTTATTTCTTAACAGGCGCATTTGGAAAGGAATGCTGGACACAGAAGGCATGGACAACACTTACATTTCAGGGTCACTGGAGAGAGTAATGAGAGCAGGAACAACCCTCTGAGCTACCAGAGTCTCATTCACCCCCTTCACCAACAGCTGATTGGTCAGCACAGGGGGTATTCACAGGTGGTGCATGGAAAGCAAACAGTGTGCCACGGGAAGAAGAAAGAACAACCAAGAGAAAGAGAGAAAACACAAAAGCAAAACCAAAATTAGAAGCTAAGCAAATACTGCTACTAGAGTGCTTACCAGGGCAGAGAAGGCTTAGGAAGAAAGAAAGCTTAAATTGCCTAGCAGTCTACAAAAAGAGGCTTGTCATCAATTAGATGGCAGTTTGTCCTTTAGGTCAAAGATTACATTCAATTCCCATCTTCAATTAAAATGCAATGTAAAGGAAAATTTTACTCTTTTCTTTTTGGTTTTATGGAGACAGGGTCTCAACTATGTAGCTCTGGCTGTCCTGGAACTCACTTTGTAGACCAGACTGTCTACCTGCCTCTGCCTCCCTCCTGCTGGGATTAAAGGCATTAGCCACTATACCTAGCTTTTTTTTTTCCTTGAAAAAAAAAAAAAGAACCTGAAATAGAGAGACATGTTGTATTAACAATATAGCTAGTTAAAATTCTCAGTAGGTCAACTGGGTATGATTTTATTATGATCAACAAAGTACAAATAGGTTTATTTAAAAGCAAACTTTAATGGCTTGTATCCATCACTAAACTTCTGACTGTTGAGGACATACACTGAGGACACTAAAGTTCACATAGTAAAACTCCCAACCTTTCCTCACATAGCCTTATCATCTGAGTTACAGAAATATACCACAGCATTCTGGAGTGTTAAAACCTGGAACTCTGGTCTGGGTTCAAATTCCAGCTCTCCCCCACCATTAGCCATGTAGCCTTAGATAAATTACAGAATCTCTTGAAACTAGTTTGCTTATCTGAAAATGCCAAGTTTCTCACCTAATTCAAAGGGCTAATGTACTATTAGTTTGCAAGCAAAAAATATTGTACATGACAAAGGGTATGCATACAAGAGATGAGTCTAGTTATTATGACTACTCAACAATATATGATTTGGAATTTTTATAAAAAGAAGTCATTTAATTAAGATTTGTTAGTTTATCTCTGAATAGGTAATAGTCTTATACATTTTCTAAAAGCTTAAATCAACTTTAAAGTAAATATGATGAAAAGAATCAATCTATCTCTCTAACAGTCATTAAAATACTTTGGTTAGTAACCAATGCTAATTTTGTAAAACAAGAGGATAGTAGAATAGACATTTTGTTTTCATAAAAAATACTAAGAACAATTCCCCCAGCTTCAGCATGTAAACACAAATTATTATTAAATCCTAATCAATCTGTTCATCAGTAATAGTTCTCACAAGAGGATCAGAGTTCCCATGGACTTTCTGTACCTAAATTGCCACTGTCCATGTGCAGGCACTCCTCAGTAAAATCACCACTATGCATGCACTGATACTCCTTTTGCTGACGTTGTGTGAAGATATTTAATTCCACAATAAGCTGTTACCATTTATCAACCCATTAATTCCAGAGTCTATTTCAGCATTCTGAATTTCAGCATTAAATGCCTACATAATTAGGCAGGTTTTATTATTGTAGTAAATGTTACTAGATTGAAGTAGGAAGAAATAGGACAGGGAATTCAAATTTTTTGTATCAAAAGATGGCTTAGGTTTGAATCAGCAAGGCCTATCTTGATGCCTGCTCTCTTGAGTCTATTCAAAGGGGGCGATTTAGAGGACAAGTTAATATTTCACTACTCTGGGATTTTTAAGTTATTTTTAAAAAATTAAGTCTCTAAAACTGGAAAATAAGTCAATAAATTTAAGAGTTATCAATTATTAGACATTTTACATATTGTATCCTTTGATCTTTATGTCTGGTGAGGCAAATACAAACATTATCAAAGTTTTAGCACAGTGGTTCTCAACCTTCCTAATGCTGCAAACCCTTTAATACAGTTCCTCATGTTGTGGTAACCACCATAAAATTATTTTTATTGCTATTTCATAACTGTAATTTTGCTACTGTTATGAATCATAATGTACATATCTGATATGCAGATGGTTTTAGGCGACCCCTGTTCATTTGACCCCAAATGGGTTGTGACCCACAGGTTGAGAACAGCTTAGCAGGTGAAGAAATTGAGATGTGTAGAAAAGAAGTGCATTTGTCCAGGGTTTTAATGCTGAAAGTGGAACTAGACAATGAACTGACTCATTCTTATCTGTCTTAATTGATGTCTGTGCCTTCTTTAAGCTATGGTCTAATGGTATAGTTAGTTCAAGTACCTCATGATTAATATAATACTTATGTGAAGCTCTTTTCTGTAATTTGTCACTCTAGAAGGTCACTGACATAAAAGTCTGTAGGTTCCTCCATCAAAGAATTTCATTCATTTTTTACTTCAAAAGGTAAGATATGGTCTCTTTAACAACGTTTAACAATGTTTAACAACAGGAAAAATATAAACCCATTGGGCTTCTCTTTTTCTTGCTACCTAAAAATGAAGCTAAATTTGTATTAAATTTCAGAAAATATTTCATATTAATTTCCTAGTGTATCTGTTTCTTACTTCAAGAAATTTAAATATCACTTTTATTATTTTATTTTGTTATTTTACTTTTGTGATAAGCTCTCAAGTAGCCCCATCTGGCCTTGAACTCTTTATGCATCAGAGGATGACCACGAACTTTTGATCCCCTGCATGACTTTTGTGCTATCACACTCAATCTTATGTGATCCTGGGATAGAATAGAACCTGGAGCATGCTAGGCAGTCTACTAACTGATCCATGCTCTCCCAACAGCCCTTACTACCACTTTTATAAATAAAAAGTTATCTTAAATGCTCCTGTTTTTTATATTTTTATCTTTAATTCACTCAGTTTGAGGGAAGCAGGCATAATTCTAAATTATAAAACATTAATATAAAAGAAATCTCATGAGTCAAATATGATTTTTAGTAGACTATTTCCCCAAATAAGGATCACTAACAAAAAAGGAGCTTCAATTTCTACTACTGATATAAGCTCAGTAAAATTATACCTTAAATATAACAGGAAAATATACTCCAAATCCATCTATCCACATAGTACTCCTTAAATTCATAATTAACTTGAAAAATACTCTAAATTACTGTCAAACTAGACTCAGAAGTCTGACGAGTATGGAGGCATGAGTACAGCATTCAGACAAGTGCTGACAGCAAGCATAGAAACCGTAAGTCATGTACAGTAACAAGGCAGACACACAAACAAAACCAACTGTGAAAAGGGGCGGGCTATGGTTATTTATTTGAAGTGTTTCCATTCACACGGTATACATACATTTTAGAAGCTAGCAGTTGAGAGGAAGGAGTAAGTTTTTAGGTCTTGGAGTAAAACTGCATGAATAATGTATTAATGAAAGCTTTTGAAGGTCACATTTTTCTTTTGAGAGATAAGAATGAATTCTTTTCAGCACACTGAGTAATCAAAGTTATTTATACCAAGAAGGAACTGGTTCAGATTAAAAAAAGAAGAAAATTACTCGTCACTGACCTCAACAAATAACTCTTGATTATGGATCTTAAAAATGAAATAGGACAAAATTTCCACCTTCCTGGCCAACAGAATTTTATTTAGGTTTGATCAATCTAATTTACATAGTTATTGAAAAGTTGTAGAAAGCAAATATTTTAAATACATCAACTATTCTAACCTGCCAATTGCAATTTATCTTAACTTGTAGGAAAATTCTTAAATTTAGGAAGATTTGAATTAATTCTTCTCAAAAACATTTTAAGTTCTACCCCCTAATCAAGAAGCTATTTGCAATTGACACCTGGCTGGGAGAGGGAAAAATCAGTTTTCTCCAATGGAGTGTTACCAGGTATGTCAACCACATTCAGGGCAGCATTCAGGGCAGCCTCATGCCCAGGGGTAGCTGGTCAACACAGACTCTGTAGTTTTTTGAGTGCCTTTTCCTTTGTTTTGTTTTGGTTTGGGTATTCTTGTCTTACGGATTTTCTTCCTTTCTTTCATTCTTTTTTTTTTTTTCTTAAAGCTTGTCTGTTTTGATTTTCAGTTTTCATTTTTGCTGACTTTAAAAAAAATTTTTTTTTGATAAAGACAAAGAATGTTAAGTTTGACAGGTAAGGAGGTGAGGACTGGAAGGAGCTGGGGAAGAGGCAAGAATGTTACCAAAATGTATTTTGTGAAGAAAACTTATAAAAAGAAAAATAAAAAAAAAAAATCAAAGGCATAGAGGGGCAATTTTAGTTTAGAAAAATATATATTCCTTATATAGTTTTATTTTTTTGTGAAGTAATAGCACAAATTAGAAAAACGTGACATGACAACTAATTTATTACAGCTTACATGTTCAACATCATTTTAAGGGTACTAACTCCCTAAATATTAACAAAAATCTTTTACATCACCATCTTCATTTTGTAGATGAGGAGACTAATGTACAGACAAGTTCCACTTCATCCAAGTAGTTAACAAAGTTGGTAGAAGAGATGGAAACTGAACCCAGGCATCCTAATGCTACGGTAAGACTCAACGGTCACCAGCACTTAACCAATTTAGGGTTCCAAGTTCAAAAACAAGTGCATATGTCTATGACAAAATGTGTTATCTGATGGGTAAACTGACAGGCATTCTTAGTTATCATATTACTTGGGAAGGTAGCAAGTTAATAAAATCTAGGTACATTACAGAACAATTTCCTGCCTTATAAGCCTATGTGCAGTTAGTGACGAGGGGTCCTATTCTAGATATGATATGAGAAGGAATACTATAATTGTGAATAACTGTACTTTAATACTACTAAAGAGTACTATAACTTAAGCAGTACCCTATGTTGTTTTAGCTTGAGTAGTCATTTACCTCAGTAAATAGAAAAGGACAATCAGAAAGATATTAATAGGATAGAATTCAAATAAGGTTTAAAAAGAAAATGAAACCAAGAATAATGTTTAAAGAACCATTAAGGCTAGAAAACATTCAATTTGCCAAAGCTAAATTCTGCCCCATCACACAGTACACAACTACATAAACTATTTAGCATTCAATATAATAAATATATAAATATACAAACACATATGCATAATATTTAGAATTTAAAAGCAAACTTTCCCTTTTCCAAAGGAAACTCAAACTGAGCCAAGAGAAGTGAATGCTAACATACCTCAAACATCCTAGCAGCTGTGCACCTGACAAGTGCAGAAGTATGGACGACACCATACCACAGAACAGTTAGCAACAGCTCATGATAAGCTGGATTTGCACTGTAGGAAAAATGACAACAGTAAGATTGAAGCCATGTGCCCAACTGTTGCATTGAAAATCAGTATCTATGTATATATACATTCATTACATATATACATACTAATGATAAAACACTGGCAGAGCATAAGTAAAACGTTAAGTTTATTATGTCATGGTTAAGATCTCACACTTCTCTAAGCATCTATAGCTGTGACAGAAATTCTAAACTATTTAAGTGCATGAAAATTAAAATTACAAATAAAATTAGGAATGGTGCCAACCCCTATACACAGAACTTAGGAGGTGCAAATCAACAGATTGCAAACTTCAGGCTAGTCTGCACAATGTAGCCAAGGTCTATAAAAGTTGGGTAAGCAATAAGCCTGTTTTGTTATGTGGTTGTAGTGTGAAGACCATCTTAATGAAAGATGGTATTATTAATAAATGTGCCTCCTAGAGAATCTGGCCTGTATCTCAGCTACTCAGGAGGGTTGGTAGGAGGATTACCACTTCAAGGGCAGCCCGAGCTATGGAACAAACTCAAGGCCTGCTGGGGCAACTAAGCGATACTCTGTCACAACAACTGAAAAATAATTAAAAAGAGGGTAGGATTATGGCTCAGTAGGAAAGTATTTTTCTGGCATGTATAAGGACCAAGATTTAATTTCTAGCACCACAAAGAAAGAGCGATGTAAGTCCTTCAGTAACTATAACTTGTGATTAGAGCAAGACTGAGCACACCACAGAGAATAGAGTCGAGTCCATAATACTAACTTTCAATCGAGGATCCTTTTTCACTTCTGGGAAACCATTTTTTTTTTTTTAAATCTGCACTTGATCACATTTTTCTACCAGCTTCAAAGAAGGTATTAATCTGTACCCTTTTCTCTCATTAAAGAAAAAAAAAAATCACAACTCACTGACTATAAAATATTTAAGAATACTCAACCAAAACCAAAATCAACTCAAAAAGTAAAATCTTCACTTAAAAAACAATTATCGTGCAATTAGGCTTAAAATATTTATTTTATAAATCCCTTACATTATTTTCTTCTCTAGCTGTTGAAGCATGTGATAATCCTTTTCTTCCCCCTCTTTCTGGAAACTGCCCTACTTCAGTCTGGATGGAGGCTCCTTTCATCTGCTTTTAAAGTCTTAGAGTGGGACTTCCCACTGCTATCATTCAAGAGTTTCCCTTTCTTGTTTGGGTCTCAGTTTCCTGAATCTTACAGTCTTTTATTTGATATGCCTTAAAAAAAATTTAAAAAAACTATAAGATACTTTGTTTTTACCCAAGTTCCACAAAAGAAGCCTTCAGACTGTCAAGAGGAGCGTGAGACAACGAAAGCAGCGTCATGACATCTTCTAAGAAGCCAACTAGCAGCTTTCGGTCCTCTTCCTGCAGAGGGAAAATATTGATAATGAATTCCCAAGCAATTAAGTACAGCTAAGTGCCACAATTACCTATCTTTAATTAGAAACTATCAACACATGAGGGGAACAGAACCCACTTAGAAAACTATTTCAGTTGAAGATATAATTTATTAAACATATCCAAGATCACAAATGGCATGAAGTCAAAGACTATATCATTATTTGATTTATATTGTGCCATCCCTGGGCAGGGGTCCTGGGCTGCATGGAGAACAAGCTTATAAGCAGTATCCCTCCATAGTCTCTGCCTCAGTTCCTGTCTTGATTCACCTCAAAGATGGACTGTGACTGGGGTATGCAAGCCAAACAAACCCTTTCCTCCTCTAGTTGGTCATGGCCTTTATCACAACAAAAGAAAGGAACTAACAGAAACTATCTAGAATAGCCCTAAGATAGGATTTGTTTCTTAATGTAACCATAGGACTTAGCAAGAGAACCACTAACTGCTGGTGTGTGCTTTCTGAAATGAGTAACCTGGGCAATCTCTGATTACTACCTCAATTAAATACTCAATCAATACTACCTTATTAAATGCTCTGTGATGGAAAAAGCTCTTATCATTTTAGAAATAAAAATATATTTGGATTTCAGAGTCACTGAAAAGATAGGTCCTTATTCATAATACCATAAGTCTGTCTTGAGGTCCATACCAAATCTTTTATCTGGTAATTTATCATGCTTTAAAATGATATGGTTAAAATCAAACCTCTATCAAAAATGTAAAGTTAAAAACAGAGAAAACATTGATCTCAGATTTGATACCATGCTATGCAACTTCCAAATCAAACAGAGAATAGTATCATACTATTATTTATAGTGCTGCCTGGACTCAGCATAATTCATCTCTAATTTCAGAAGATGTCAGTACTGGAGACTGTCAATACTATATGACTGAAATTACAATACACAGAAATTTATTGAATATCTGTATTATAACATTATAGAAATTCATTTATAAAAGCTTTAAGGAACACTTTGCTACTTTTTAACAGAACTAGAACATAGATGGCTGGGATTCAAGGTATAGCAGTGAATTTAACACTGCAACATGACTTGAATGTACTTTGAAGAAAAGTGCAATAAATATCAAGTGATGCTTTTAAAATTCAAGGGTCAAAGAAGCTAGGTATCTGTGGGTGAAAACTCAGGAAATTATCAGAAAAAGCATGCCTTTTCCTTCTGATGCTCCTCTTTCTACTGTCCCTGATAGGGACCATGCCATTTACTTAGAGCAAAGGTGAGTAGAGTGTGGCAATGTGTCCCAGCAGTACGTAACGGCCCACACCTCCTGACATCTACCCTAGTTCAGTTCCCTTCTCCTGAAACTGGGCTGGGCTTGTGACGTATTCACTGAACACTACTATAGAAGGAATGTTGTACCAATTCTGGGACTAACTCTTACTCTAGCGTATTCTGCTTTCATAATCATCGATGCTTTGAATCACCAGGTCAGGTAATGGGAGATGGGCAGAGGTTCTGTCATATGGGTGGTATGACCTATGTCACCCTTGCCAAAACTCCACCAACAGAAGAGCTTTTGCAGCATGAATGGCCACAGTGAGATCAGCAGAAGTCAGGTGAGCTGTGTCCTGATTGCAGAATCATAAATAAATAAAACGGTTTATAACTGCTATAAGATACTGTGCTTGGGGTAGTTTAATATATAGCAATAATTAAGAAGAACAAAGTACTACTAAAGGGTACCTTGGTAAAAACAATAAAGTATAGTTTCTACTGCATTTTGTAATTTCGTTTATCTA
The DNA here is from genome assembly GCA_026225945.1 of Cricetomys ansorgei. Classification (NCBI taxonomy): domain Eukaryota; kingdom Metazoa; phylum Chordata; class Mammalia; order Rodentia; family Nesomyidae; genus Cricetomys; species Cricetomys ansorgei. The sequence continues at coordinate 3,358,924 of JAMJFZ010004223.1, forward strand.
ATACATGTACTATTATTTATCTATGAAAAACATCTCTGAAACATAAAGAAGTTCTACTAGCTAAATATAATCTTATGTTGAATTAAATTTATTTGTTAAATTGATACTTTACTTGGAGACTTATTCAAATATGGTCCTCATTAGAAAACATTTATTGAAAAATGAGTAAAGTTTGCTTTTGTTTGTCTTTGGGGTAACATTTTCACTTAAACTAGAGAGAGGTTTTGGGTCTGACCTAGCAAACAAATATTAGGTATTTTCTAAGGAGAAAGCACCTTTACTGGAGAGGAGGACTGTTTTCTTACCTGAATGTAACATGTGAGAACTCCTGTTGCATAAATGGGGACTGTAGCCTTAGTGAGGACCCCATTTCCTGCTGAGGAATCTAAAATTATTAAAATATTTTTAAAAGTTCTAGTATACTTTAAGTGTAAAGACAAAAGTGAAAAACAATTGCATTCAAAAGTACAACTATTTACAAGATTCTTTTGGGAAACATTTTAATTAAGACACATTCTTGCTATTAATCACAACTTAATATTTCTGAAGTGGCATTATACACTTCTGAAAGATGAGAAAAAAATTCAATAATCAAATTGGGATCTTAGACTCCTATTTCTAGAATAAGAAAATAAAATCTTTAAGAGTCTCTCAAGCTGGGTGGTAGTGGCACATGCCTTTAATCATCTACTTTGAGAAGCTTGGCCTTATGTCAGTTTGGTCACAACTAAGGTAGTTATTAACAATAAAAATGAAGAAGGATTAATTCACCCCATGGGGAAAATAACATGGCCCAAGGGGAATGCTAAGAACTCCATGACACACACTTTCCTTTTCAATTACTTTTTCTAGTTTATATAAAATTCATATAATGAATATGGTACTTTTCCTGAATAAAAAGGTTCAATCGGTTTTTTTTTGTTTTTTGTTTAAAGAAATAATGGACATACTTACCAATGTTTTCTTCAGAGAGTCTTAAAATCTCCTGGAATTGGGGTTTTACCTAAGCAACACGAAGAAAAGATTTATGGATTAATAAGTGATAAAATATACATTTATTATAGATCAGCTACTTATTTTGCTTTATAGACTCTATAGGAACTAAAAGCAGGATCTTTAAGGATAAAAAAAATCAACACAGGTCAAAGTATTTTCAAAATAGCCTTTGGCTTCTTTCCTAAAATAATTTCTAAGATAATTTTAAATGCTTAAAATTACTGCCTCATAAAAACTAAATTTAGTGATCAAAAGGTTCACTTGCATATTATTACATGATTAAATATTATATCACCATATTTGATTAGAATTATTGGAAAAGCATCTGGTTATTTTTGGAGGTAATAAAGAGAAATTCCACTCATTTAGGATTTTCAAGACTAGCATATTCAAAATGTGATACCCATCACACTCCATTGTCAATTCCTTCAAATATGAACTTTAAATAAGGAATCTTCAGTTTCTTAAGTTAGGGCAAGTGCTCATTTCAGGTCCCTTCCCTTCCCTTCCCCTCCCTTCCCCTCCCCTCCCCTCCCCTCCCCCCCCCCCTTTCTTTCTTTCTTTCTTTCTTTCTTTCTTTCTTTCTTTCTTTCTTTCTTTCTTTCTTTCTTTCTTTCTTTCTTTCTTTCTTTCTTTCTTTCTTTTCTTTCTTTCTTTCTTTCTTTCTTTCTTTCTTTCTCTCTCTCTCTCTCTTTCTTTCTTTTTTGTAATTGGAATCATCACAGATTTTAAACCACGAAGAAAATTCTGCAGTGTTCATTGCTCAAATGACTCCCACTTGTTTTTTCCAAAGGAATAACAGCTATTTATTTAGCAACTACTGAGCAATTTCTGCTGATCCTGGTAACAAACAGACTGGTAAAGAGGTAAATGGATTTTTGCTTTCTCTACATTAACGTCAAGATTCAGTGTTTGCATTATTTGTCAGCATCTCAGTCATATTAATTTATATATTTAATGTAGACTGAGAGGAAGAACACCATGAAAAGATTAATCTGCAGGATCATAAAACTAAAACTGAATGTCTTCATTTCACAAAACACTAAAAACAGGTTATTTAAGTTATTAAAGGCCACAGAGCTTAGCGGCAAATACACTATAAAAGAAGTCTGAATTTTGTTGAGTTTATCGCAGAATAGTTTTCTGCTTTAAATGTTGCAATTATACAGACTTAACAGTAAGGAACAGAAACTTAGAAGTGTTTACTCTTTGAGTATCTTGATGAAAACCTGATCATAGCAACCTAACTATCTTTTTAAATTTTAGTTCTCTAAGCAACTAGCCAAACAATAAAGTATGAAGACAAATGGATTAACAGCATCGAGGAGGAAACTGGATGTAAGCATCTTCAAATTTTACCACTTGAAACTCTAACCAGTGTAGACCACCGGGACAAATAGTACTGAAGTAATGACTGAGATACACATTTGAATGTGATACTATTTCTAAGAAGTGGTATCCTTGGAGCAAGTGTTATAGTCTGCAGTGGCTATCATTTCAAGTTTTTATCAAGTGTCAAGCAGACAAACACTTCCCAAATCTGTGGCATATGGCAAAAAACTTGTTTATTACACAGAGGGTTGGTTTGTTTTCCCCAGCTGATATGCCTATGGTAAAAGCTGCTGACAGATATACTGTGGCAGATCTCTTAACAAAATCTCAGTACACCCAAGTTGAGGCTAAATATACTACTTAATTTACTTAACTACTTAACAGTACTCTAAGACATTAAAGATGCTAGAAGATAGTATTCTTGTTAAAGCGTCAACATATTATAATTCTGTCTCTTGAATATAAGAAAAAGTGGAATACCAGTATTTACCTTAGTGTTTGTAAAAATTTTGCCAAATGTCCGGCAAAGACGCCAGAAAAATCTGGAGAATTCATGGACACAGGCAGTTGAGGTTACATTAATTTTGCCCACTATTTCTATAAGCTGTGGCAACCTGAATATGAAAGGAGAGAAAAACAGCAGGGGCACATATAAATGACTGTCTCCAAGATACTTCCTGCAACAGTACAGATCCACAGACCTTCCCTACGCTCTCTATAAGGAAAGGACAGGTTTTAGGCCCTTTAAAATGGCATTAAGAATGGGATCTACTAGATTAACTCTTCAAATATCAGTTTTAACTGGTTGCTATATAGAGTTTTCTGTATGTGAAGTTAATGGGATTCAAAATCCAATGTATTTCATATATCACAAATTCTTGGTTTACACAGCATCCATTCTAGACTAGAACTAGTTAGGATATCATTTAAAGTCCATTACTACTACTCCTAAAGACAGCAGATCAGTCCTGATAAAGACGGAGCTTTTTCAGAGAACACTACATACTCATACATACATTACTCAGTGGTAATAAATATTGCCTTTCAAGCTTTGCTACTGAAGATGTCAACTTATGTTTCTTAAACAAAATATATTTTGTAAACTTTCTCTGTCTCAAGCCTAAATAATGAACTAATTTTTATTGAGCTAATTTAAGTATATAGAATGCATATGACAGTAGTAACTTACAATTGATTGACAACCCACAGCAAACTCTCCCAGCCTGTTGTGCCCTCATGTTCCAGCTGGTAATCATAAAGTTGTAGCAGCACTGCCAATTGTTCACGACTTCCAATAATAGTAGATACATCTTGCAGAGGTGACATAGGTCGAGGGAATCTTGTCACTGTAAGTAACAGAAGCAAAATAAATCACACAGGAAAAAGTAGTTTGAGCACTTAACTCTTCTGTCCAAGCAAAATACTTTAAATCTCAAACATTAAGGAGATTTTATGAGACTTTCCTCTTATAAATGAATGCTTTAATGAAACTTTACTAGTGAAAACAAAGAATATTTCTCACTAGCCTTGCTCAGCAATAAGAGATCTGAATGATGAGGGGGTATTTGTGTTTAAACTTCTACATCACATCAAAGCAATCTGATATAAGTTCAACCAGGGTTCTATCTTACTGGGCACAATCTTCTATATTATACTAGAATGATGCTGGTATGTTGCAGAAGTTTATTTTTAGTTGTGTTTAAAATATTATTTTGTGTACTGTTGGGTGAAGGGCTGCATAGGCCTTAGCATTTTGTATTGTCTGCAGATGTTGAATTTATGTGGGGGATGTTTGATTGCTAATGATCTGCATGTGCTATAACACCTGAGGAGTTCTGGATCAATAAAAATACCCGAGCTCAGATGCTCAGGGTTTCACTGTCCAGTATAGTGCTGGCTAGGATGGTGGTTCCCTTTGTTGAGGTCTGGAAGCATTTGAACCTATGATTATGCCTTCTTGTCTTCTTTCATATGTCACAGCAGCAAACTACTACATTTGTATTTCAAAATTACTGACCTATTATTAGAAAATAATGCAATTATTACGACTAAAATAGATGGACTGAGACTGACTAAAGGCATTTTAAAATCTGAGTCCAACAGAAATGAAATGAAGACAAGAAATTATGTGGCTAACTCAGTTATAGAGAAGAAATAAGAATGTCTGGGTGGGCATGGTAGTGCATGCCTTTAATCCCAGTGTTTGGAAGACAGAGGCAGGTAGATCTCTGAGTTTGAGTCCAGCCTGGTCAAGAGAGTGACAGGACAGCTAGGGGTACACAGAGAAACCCTGTCTTGAAAAACAAAAACAAAAACAACAAAAAGTATGTCTTAGGAACATCAAAATATTTTCCTACTTAACAATAGTTTCTAAAAATGGAAATCTATCATACCATATTATAGAAAGGTTCCCAGAAAACCATTTTAATAAGATGGTAAAACAATAGCATCATATTGGCGATGAAATGTGCCCCGTAGTTTTGTGGAGTAGCAGCTGCTAGGAATCTCTTAAGTATTGTCCCACTGAAGGTTAGTTTTAAAAGGTCAGACAATGGTTCCTGAGTGCATCCCAAGTACCCGAAACAAAGTGCCTGACATACATTTTGGTTACTGTTATAATAACAGCTGGTAATAAAAGACGTGTGTCATCCTTTATGAAGCATAAATCTTTAGTTATGAGCTGTATTATACATACCTGCATAGGAAAACACCAAGATATAAATATAGAGGAGGGGATAATTCTTAAAGACGATTATAGTAAATTTTCATTTATCATAAACATATCACCTAAAATAAGGATGCAACTTTAACCTTAGATCACGCCTTTAATCACAGCACTCTAGAGGCAGAGGCAGGAGGATCTTTGTGAGTTCAAGGTTCAAGGATAGCGAGTTCTGGTCTACAGAAGAGTTTCAGAACAATCCTGTCTAAAAAAAAATGTAAGCCAAAGAGTTACAGCAACAGTAACTAAAAACAAAAGATTATTATTTTGTGTAATGAAGACAATCGCAAAAAAGTAGTAGTTAAATAAATAAGAATGTTTAGAATGACAAAGAAATGAGTGGATGGCAACAGTTGACATTCAAGGAGTTTTTCTGTTCTTAAATACATGAAGAAATGAGAAACGTATTATAGACTGAACTAGTTTCTCCTCATCTCTCCAAAGTCTTCTGCTTGGAAGTAGGACTGCTACAGGTGTGTTTAGATAAGATGAGACCATATAAGAAGGTGGGGTGGGGTAGGCTCCTATCTAATATGACTGATGTCCTTATAAACATGGGAAAGTTGGGCACTGAAAAAGACTGTAAAGGGTATGTATGCTATGTGAAGAGAACGGCAGAGTCAGACACATCTGCAAGCCAAGGAGCACCAAAGGGGGCCCGTAAATGACCAAATGCTAAGGAACTGGCAGGGACCGCTTTCTCTCAGATCTCAGAAGGTCCTTATTCTCCCAATACCTTCATGTTACATTTCTGGCCTCTAGAGCTATGAGATAACATATTTCTGTTTTTTAAGATACTTAACCTGTGTAACTTTAAGAGCAAACTAACACAGCCAACTAAGAAGAGGAAGAGGGAATGAGAAGGACAAGAAATACTTTAGTGGGTGGTAGAATCACAAAGTGACTAGTTATGAATTCTTATGGCAGGCATCTCATCCTCCAAGTCTTTATCTTATGAAGTTTATCCTCAATACAATAATAATTCCTTACCAGAAGCCAGTAAGAGACACAGATAATTTTACAAACCTGAAATTGCTACAAAGGTATTTCATACACAGAAACAGCTTGTGTATAGCCTTTTCCTAGGTGTATTGCTCAGGTGTAATGTAGCTGTCAACCACTTGCTGCACATCAAGGTGGCTACTGGGGGAGTGACTTTGTGCAGTTTTTAATTTCTCCCCAAACACAGTCCTGGGGATTGGAGCTAGTACCCCAGCTCATGTATTAGGAAAGCATTCTTTTAATCAACTGTATTTCCAGTGTGACTTCATGTGTTTCTGAAGACAAGTCACTTTCTTTCTATGGGGTGGTTGGGTAGGGGAAGAGAATCTTACTACATGCTTGTTTCTTTCTACCATAAACACAGTAGGAAATTATACTCATTAAAAATTACAATTATATTTATTTTACACTACTGAAACTAAAACAGCTAGGGAAGAAAATAAAATAAAATGAAAATGACAAACTTCACATACTAGCACTAGTAACTATTTAGTGAGCCTTTTCATTGATTTAGATCTTCTCAGCTAGAAATGTCTATTCTAGCTTCCTAACAAAGTCTATAAAAGCTGCCAGCCTGTGCGAGTGTGAGACCCTACCTCAACACAACACAATGAAGCCTCCCATAAAACCAACAAACAAGTGAAGCCAAGCAACCCACCTAACTACCCACCCACCCAATGAGTTAGTAACAGAATAATCACATGTGGCTTATCCATAAATGATGAAACTGTAAAGTTTATCTGAGGCTTTAATAATCTACGAACACAAGATTCTATATATTATACATGTAATACATTTTAGTAACTGTGCTGTCATATAATGATTAAAATCAAACCAACTCTTTCAGAGGCTAAACAGTCAATTTTCTACACCTTCCTTCAAGAACTGAGTCCAGTACCTTCAATCTGTGGCGCTTCACCATGCAGCTTGGCTTTGCTGGAGAAAGGTGCATTCTGCAGCACTAATGCAAAGAGAGATGGGATCAGGGACTGCAAGGCAGAAAGATACATGTGGAGCTTGTGTTCATCCAGCCCGTGCTCTCCTTCCTGAAACATAAGGGGATGGGAGCTAATCTTAGGCTTTTGAAATCACACTGCAAGTTGGACTCGTGATGGCTTCCTATTCTATGACAAATAAGCATTTAAGGACCTCTATGTTAGACCCAAAACATGCACTTAAAAGAGAAGTCCATCCAAACTGTTGAGAAGCAAGGCGGCAATGTAGACATTATCAGAATCTTTAATATGAAAAACTCAGGGCAAATGTCATTTTTAATGCTAGGAACATTTGTTCTGAGGAATGTCATTATTTTTTGAAATTCATGTATACTAGAGTGAGCCACAGGACTCATAGTAAGTACAACATGCTAATCCTGTAGAATCATTTGCTATTTCTCTACTTCTTAAATGCTTTCAGACACTTGGTACCATCTGTATTTGCAAGTACTGAAAGTACTATGAAATGATTCCACACAGATAAAATGTAGAGGAAACTTCAAAAGGAAAAAGAGATGACAGAAAAAGAAGGATTGACATGGCACCCAGAAACCAAATGTTATAGTCAAAACCAAAACAAAAAACAAATTACTAACAATTATTAGAGATGGAAGCAGTTATTGCATTCAGATCTACTTGAAATGTCATTGATACACCAGAAATTAACTGTGCCATGTCATAAAAAATAAGGCTTATTTATAATTAAGTTCTAAATCAGTTAATTTCTATACAGAAATATTGCTAGTTAAGTAGAACACTGCAGACACTTACAAGCAAAGTAGTATTACTCATAACATAGCAAGGTACACAAAAAACAAATCCCTAGATTTTCTGAACAAGTCACTTCAGTCGTATTCTTTATGTTTTTTCCCTAAATGCTCACTATGAAATTTAGAAAGAATGGCACTGCTTTTTTTTTTACTTAAGGAAATACACATATATGTATGAGATAATCTACTGGATGATCTAAAATTTATGATAAAAGCCTATACGTCCTTTAAAAATTTGAAGCACAAAGCATAAGAGTTGAGTCAGAAACCAATTATCAATGTTAATGGCAGCTGGGGGACCCTGGCAAATTACTTAGGCACTAAATCCTAATTTCCATGTTAAACACAAAATACTACTCAAACGGTTCTAAGGGCAGACTGGAGTGAAATGGCTTTCTATGGCAAATAAACTTAGAGAAAGCCATTTAATCTAAAGTATTGATCTTAGCAGTATATAAGACATCCATGAATACTAGCTTCTCTGCTAGCTTTCAAAAAACAATAAATTAGATAAAGTGTCTATTATTTTCTCAACTTTTCTACAATTATTCTATCTGAGTAGAATGAAGTACTCTTTAAGAAATGTATGGTGGAGTAAGGATAGTTAAAGTAATCCTGACACCATATAAATAAGAAGGCTACAGAGACTCAGTATTTAGTCATCTCTGCAAACTGGAACTAAAGCTGATGCTTTATGTAGAACAGTTATGTCCTCAGAGGATACAGGAGGAACTAACTTTCTGAATGACATTTGTGAGACTTCCAGGAAGGTGCTATTTCAGCTAACAAGTGCTTAGTGTGCCATTTCTCCTTGAGCTTCAGTAAAGCAAGACTTTCTCAAATCTCTCTTTAGTGGTGGTGTATTAGACTACTTGGCTAAGTGGTAAATCTTGTCTCTATTCAACAATATTTCTCCAGGATGGTCTAGAACAGACCCTTTGGGCTGTTATAAATTATTTTAAAAATGGAAGAACTCACCCTGAGAAGCTTTTCAATCTTGTTCAGTAGTGTAGGTATAAGATGAGACTGTAAATTTCCAAGTTCAGTTGTCCAGGCAGCATAAGCTGGTAAAAATACTTGGTGTGTTGCACTAACAACTCTTTCTGAGGGATCACCCAAGGCTGAAAGCAACAATTCAAAGCCCTGCAAAACAGAGACAGATAAAAGGAGATTGTTAAAATAATTAAAATTAAAAAAAAAAAACCAAAAACCACAACTTAGTAAAACACAACACAGACGTATTCAAGAAATTTAGAAAATGTTTTAAGGAAGACAGAGAGCCATCTATAATTTGGCCCTTCCCATTCTCTCAAGTGTTACTGTAGCTACTGATAAACAGAGATGGGTGGAAAGCATGCACACTCATTCTCAACTTCCTGACAGCTGGTGGACTAACAGTAACTGTCATTTGCACTGGCTGCATTGACACACTCTCACCTACAGACGGCCAAGTATCTGAATCAGTACATTATTGGGAATTTATAAATGGAGTAAAAGAAGTTCATGTTGAAAAGCATACCTGCTGATACTTGTCAGGATCATCAATATAGCCCATAATGATACCCAGGCTTTTGATCACAGCTTCTCTTACCAAATCTGCCTTATCTTCCATTAACATCTGTTGCAACATTGAAAGAACCAAGGAACTACGGATTTCTTTCTGAAAATAACCAATAAGTTTTTATGGTTTATTTATACTATTTAATATGGTAATATTTAATAAAAGCATAAATTACTATTGTGCACTAGATTACTTTTAATCCAATTTATTTTTGTTTAAAAATGTGTATGTGTATGTAGGGTGGGATAAGGGAGGGAGAGCGCGACAGGGGGGTTATACACAGAAGGTCAGTGCCTGTCTGTGGTAGCCAGAAGAAAGTCTTGAATTCCCTAGAACTGGAGTTCCAGGTGGTTGTGAGACACCTGATATGGATGCTAAGAACCCAGAGCTGCATGAATGGGAGGCAGGGCTCAATTTCTGAGCTAAACCTCCAGGACCTAAACACCACGGTTGCCAGTTATGTTAAAGAATCAGTTTAATTAAAGGCTGAGATTAAAATAAAGTTATCAGGGGCTGAAGAGATAGGTCAGTAGTTAAGAGTAGAACTCTGTACTGTTGTTAAAGAGGACTGGAGTTCTTTCCCAGTACCCATGTCAGGCAGCTTACAACTGCCTGTTAATTATAATTAATTAAGTATATTTAATTAACTACCTGTTAATTATAGCTACAGCATGCATACTGACTCCTTGGACACATGCATTCATGTGCAGCACCTACCCCTGTTTTTACATATAATTAAAAACAATAAATCTTTAAAAAATAAAGTTAACAATATTCAAATTCATATTCCTTTTTGTAGTTAAGCAAACCAAGCCAAAACAAATCCTATAACAAATCTCTGATACTTGAATTTCATTGCTCCATCGTAGACTAAAAAACCTCTATGTTAACATACACACTGTTAATTTGGGAAAAAACTAGAACATTAAAGTTATGTAAATTTTCTTCAAAACTGGAAAATTTTATCATTTTAAGAAACCTTATTAATCTATAGTATGAAAAAGCCTTATGCATATAAAAGCTGTTAGGGTTATAGTGGTAGATACAAATTTCCTACAAGTCTAGACCCACTTAAGCTCCATTTTTAATTTCTGGAAAGGAATTTGTCAATTTATTTTCCTCCAAATGACAACTTCCTTCATGAAAATGAAGACGTCTGTCACATACCCAAGTCTGAATAGCAGTTTGATAATATGTGGTTCTGCTGAGAAAAATTGATATTCCAGGAAAAAAAAAAATTGGCTACTGTCCTCAATGCTCAAAGCAAACACCTAAGTGCTCTTCCTGAAAATCTCTGCCAAACCTTAGTGTGTAGTCAAAGTGTTTTCATTGTTGTGTCATAGAATATTACAAAGATTCAAGGATTAAAATTTAGTAAAATTCAGTACTTGGGAAGCAGAGACAGGCAAATCTCTGTGAGTTCAAGGCCAGTCTTGTCTGCAAGTTCCAGGATAGTCAAGGCTACACAGATCTTATCTTGAAAGTATCAAAAAAAAAAAAAAATCACAATCCTTAAATCCATCAGGACATTTGAGGGCTACCTCTCCAATCAGTGGCATGCAGAAGCATTTCTGCCCACCACTGCTTCTGCACCAACACTGCATGTGTAAATGTATGAGACAAAAAGGTCTTATTAGGAAAATAGGTTCCACCTTATGCATCTCTTTGAAAGAAGCACAAGGTCTTTAGAACACACTGTCAGAATCACATTATAGTAACATATATTTATATGTGCTTTTCTTTTTTTTACCTCTCTCTTTCTTTTATTAAAATAGCATAGCTAAGAGAACTTGGATTAAAATGTACAAGACAAGACCCTCTTTACTACTAAACAGAAACAAAGAAAAAGAAAACACTTCTTACAGGAAGGTAAGGCGCCAGCGCTCCACAGGACTCTGCCACAAGCAGACGTCTTTCTGGATATTTGTGATTAATCTGGAGTGAAAAACAAGCATATCATTCAAGTGTAAGCAACACACCCTCTCTTCCAAAAAACGATTACTTTTTAACATACATCCTGTTAGGAATATACACTGTCTTTCTTTTCCATTTCTGGGAATCCCTGTGTGGCTATACCTGGATCAGGAATAAGGGAATCAAGGGCAGCCTAACCATCAAGGCACAGGGGTATCTGTTAAAGAAAAAAGGGAAAATCAAAGATGAAGAATTGCCAAGGTATCTAGAGATTGTGTCTGCCTAGGGCTAGGCTTTCTTTAGAATGTCAGGAGAAAGAAGATCTTCTCTTAGCAATAGAAGTACAAGTTTTAGTTTGGAGAAAGCTTGCTCCTGGATCTTAAAGTCACATGTGAGAGATACCAGTCTGCTTTCTGCTAAAGGGGCTAGCAAACAGGTAGATGACAATTATGATTTTTCTTTTTGAGAAGACTTCTTTCCTATTTACATATGCAAAACAGTGGAGTTTTGCTGTGTGTTGACTACAAACTTGATCGATGATTGCACAGGTTCCAAAAGAGAGATGGCATAGATGTGTGTAGCTAACATCTTGGAGCTAAATTTAATCTAGTTACAAATGCTCTGAAAGCAGTGTAAGTTTGAATATCAGTGTGTGCTGAGCTTAAGGTTTCATCTCATTCCTTCTCAGCCTAGCATATTGAGTCTCATTTAAGCATACACACAAAATCAACTGTATTTCTGCAGTTGATAAACTAAAAAGATTATCTTCGGTTTCATAACTAAAGTACTTAGGAATGTAACAAATACAAAACATACATTCTGAAAAATACAAACCACGTTTTAAGATATTTTAGAAGATTTTGATGAATGAAAAGACATCGTAAATTCAGATCGGAAACTTGTAGGACTAGGATGAGAATGCTCTCCAGATCTACAGCGTCAATAAACTACTTTAAAAATCCCAGCTGGCTTCTTTGCAGAAATGATAAGTAGATCTTAAAATTCATATGAAAACTTAGGAGACCTATAGTAGCCACAGAAAACCTGGCTGCACATTTGTTTTGGGGGTACAAAAGGTGGCACTGGAATTAACAGGATTTTTCTCTGTTGCCTTTGAGAAAGTAGACCAGGCTTATTTTGAATTCACTATTGTAGCCCAGGTTGGCACAGAACTTATACTATCTTCTTGTCTCAGCCTCACAAGAACTGAATTAGACATGTGCCACCATATCTGACTTTATTTTATTTATTTATTTATCCCAGGTATTTGAGACAGAGTTTAGCCTTGACTGCTCCTGTCTCTGTCTCCTGAGTGCTGGGATTACATTATTACTATTATTATTATTATTATTATTATTATTATTATTATTATTATTATTATTACTATGCTTAGTTCGACAAATACAAGTTAAAAAGAGAAAATGGACAAACTATAAAAAAATTAAATGTACACATGAATAGTTGTACAGATTTGTAAATTCAAAGTTTCATGGTGCATCTGAGTTAATTTTGACTTTAAGCAATTAGAAACACTAATCTTAAATTAGCATGTTTTATAATACAAAGATGCTGCCCACCATTGTCCAGATTATTATTACTACACCATGCTCCATTGTTCACTTTAGATACTGAACCTGGCAGCTTTACTAGCTTAGTAATAAAATGAATGCTCAAAGAAATTAGGACTAGAACTTTAAACAGCGACACATTTGCTGTTAGTCATGACCAGTATTTTTCTTAAGAAAAAGAGACTGAAGAGCTGGGTGGTGGTAGCACACACCTTTAATCCCAGCACTTGGGAGGCAGAGGCAGGGGGATTTCAAGTTTGAGGCCAGCCTGGTGTCTCCAGAGTGAGTTCCAGGACAGCCAGAGTTACAACAGAGAAACCTTGTCTTTGAAAACCGGAAATAAAAAAGGAAAGAGAGAATTAAAAAAAAAAAAAAAAAGACTGTATTATTTTAAATTGGACTTTAAACCTGAGTATTTAACCTATACAGGTTTTCCACTTGCACAAGCGCACACACACAATTTTGTTGTTCTTCCTCAAGTTCACCAAGCAAATACCGCAGGAACTTTGCACTTGCTGCTCCTTACTTCACCCAGATTCTTGGCAAGGGCACTTCTACAGAGATCCTTCCTTTAACCACTCTTGGAGGACAATACTTTCTATCCTCATCAGTCTCATTCTGCTTTGTTTTTCTTCTCATACACCACCATGAGCAGACATCACGTCATTGTCTATTCTCATCTCTTACCAGGATGCTTGTCTTTCTTCACAGTTTTCCTAGTTACTATACTAGTACTTGGCACTGGAATTAGTGTTTTCTAAGTATCTGCTGAATGAATGAATAAATAAAGCAAGGCATCCCAGAGTATATTTTTGTGCTGAGCTATGGACAGTAGCATAATTTATACTCCATGGATTTCCTCACGGCATTTAAAAAGAAAACATAAACCTTTAAGAATACGAACAAAACAGCTAAGAAAGTCATACAGTTAATTTACCTGTTCCCAACACTGTGGTAGAAGTTCAGCTTCCACACGTGTTGGTCCAACATGACGTGCAAATGCCACACAACCTGTCAGTATCATTTGCCTGAAAAATAATAGGAAAAAAATTGTATGTGCATTAGAAAATAGAACTATGACCATGAGTTTTTTGTTTTTTTGTTTTTTAAAGAGTTAAACTGCCAAGAATGGTGGTACTCCCTTTAATCCCAGAATTCAGGAGGCAAGGTAGGCTGAACTTTGTGAGTGGAGGCCAGTCTGGACTATGTAAGTTCCAGGTCAGCAAGGGCTACACTGTGAGACCTTGTCTCAGAACAAACTCAAACCAAACCAAATTCAAAAACAAACAAGAAAGACTCAATTCTGAGCATCCTTATTGCTGCTTCTCAATTTGTCAAGTTAATGTCTTTATTATATATTACAGCAACCTCTCACTCACCCAAATCCATATATATTAATCTGAATATATATACACATATAAACACATTTATCTGTATTAATTTTTCATTTGCGGTGCTGAGGACCAAATCTAGAGTCTCATGTCACCCCTGAGCCTTACTCTAACTTGGTCTTTGTGAATTTTACTAACATGAATTCCCCTTCCACTTTTATCACCCTTTGTTTCTATTTTTCAGTTCTTCTTTTTGATTTTTCTATTTCTTCTATTGTCCCTACCTTAGGAAACCAGGTAAATTAAAGTGAATAAAAGGAAATATAACAAGAAATTCTCTGTAACCTGCTTCCTCATGAGAACTTTCTAATGACTGCTTCTTTTTGCACCAACTACATACATATGTATGTGTTCCATAAATGTTTGATAACTGCAGTTACTGAATGTTTCTAGAAAGAACCCATGTTGAAAAACCCAGGTATGACAGTCATACTTGTAAGCCCAGTTCAGGGGAGGTGGAGACAGGCAGATCTGTGGGCTCTCTAGCCAGTCAGCCTAACCTGTTCTACTCTAGGCCCTTGAGGGACTCTGTCTTAAGGGTCAGGTCTGGAGCTATAGGTTAGTTTGGTGCACTTTCCTATCATGCATGAGTCCCTCAGCTCAATCTTTAGTGCCAACAAAAGTAAAACGGTAGACAGTGTCTGAGGAAAATACCTAAGTTGCTTTATGACTAACACACATGCACCCCAGAACCTGGTCATACTCACTGGCACACAACCTTTAAGCACTTGACTTGAAATCATGTACTACTACTATACCGACAGCATCTAAACATCAATAGGGAAAAAAAAGTCAAAGCTCTGAAATGCAGTTCAAAACAGAAAAGGTCAGATGGCTAACACAATACTAACAGCACTGGAAGAAGGCTAATGCGACAGTAAAAAATAATACTGATTAGCAAAATATTTAACTAGATATATGGCATCATTTATGGTTGCTAGCAAAGAACTGCAGAAAGTACCACCATGGAATATAAGTTAGGTTTTAGTGGGATATTATTAAAGAAGTCTGAGATTAATTAACTAAAGAAAAATAACAAACGGTTACCTATCAAGCATATGCTAGCAAACATTTCTGTCTACTTTTCTTTCACATTATACAATAAAATTGATTAGTATTAGTTTATTAGTCTACTTTAATAAAAAGTTGTATTTCTGTAAGATGAAAACGTTAGACAAGACTGCTTCATTCCTGATGTGAAGGCTTGGCCACCAGGTGGCAGTGCAGTGGCTATGTTTAAATGCAGCATCTGTGATAAAAGACCAGCTAAGTTTTGCCTTGCAAACCTAAACTAAACTTAAAAAAAGTATTTCATTACTGATCCAACTTTGAGATACAGGAAGAAGCTACACAACAGCTTTACTCCTGAGACACTTTAGGAATAAGAAACAATTTATGTGCTGCACTGAATCTAGAATTGCTTTTCTCCTTTTTTTCAGTACTTGCTTTTCTTCTTCTTCTTTTTTTGTTTTTTCATTTTGAGACAGGATCTCCTTTAGAGCCCTGGCTTTTCTAGGACTTACTATGGAGACCAGGCTGGACTCGAACTAACAGAAGCAACTGCCCCCAGCTGCAGGATTAGTCATGCGATAACACAATACCACTTCTGGATCAGTTCTTATTTTCTTCACAATGAGAATTTATGTTATTAAAAAAAAAATTGAGATGGTCTGCAAATTCATTTATATGAAAAAGTTGCTGTATACTTTCTTGGGTGATTTCTGGTCTTTCTCTGGCTTATAGGACTTTACCAAAGACCACATAATTTGGTCAAAAGGATGCCACTTCCATCTTTCTTTCTATCTCTTCTGACTGGTAAGAATCTCAGACTGCAGACTAAAGGAGAGCAAAAACAACCAGTTTCTTTACACAAAATAATGGCTGACTCAGTGCCTTCTACCTACTCTCACAGCAGCTCATACTTTCTTTGACAGGTCTTACAATGGTTTTCCTATTATAGCTTCATTCAGGGATATTTATTTCCTAAGTACCTCTTTCTCACAAATGCTTACTGCTTATACTTTACCCTCTTCCCCAGTAGTTTATGTCTTCACAGAAAATTCCAAATTGAAAGACATATTCTTGAAATGCCAACTACTTGACATCTCAAACCAGAAAGTATATCTCTCAAGATTAAAAACAAATCAAAAGACATTGCTTTCTGCTGGAGCACTTTTTAACAAGGGAAATCTGAAGAAGCAGCTTGGAACCTACATAGAACCTACCAAGATTTTATTACTACTTAGTGCTCATCTAAAATAGCACTGATAATACATATTGGTAGATAAGGCTAGGTTCCTACTAAGGACTTTAGAATGCTAGAGTGATCACTGAGTAGCACCAACTTTCTGTGTCACCTAACTCTGGCTTCTTGCATTTTGCAGACAAAGGAAGAGTTGATTTGCTAATTCCATGAGGGAAAACACTAGCAAGATTTTATGCTGCTTGTTCTATTCCCTTTATAATGAAGTCCCAGTGATAACTTAATCACCAAGCACTAGGAGACACTTCTGTACTAGAAATGAGGAAAGCATATTAGTAGATTCTAGATGGAAATATCCTTCGGTATATACATGTGTCTGGAATTTATGAGAAAATAACACTTCAAGAACAAGGTATAGATTCACTTTGCAAAGACTTATTTATCAGTAATTATAGTAGTAGAGGCTCTCAACAGGATTTATACATACTTTTCAAATCTATTTTTGCTTCAAGAACGTACTTATCTCCACCGGCTAAATTTCTCAGATTATTTGTTTATTTGTTGGGGCAAATTGCAGCTTCCGTTTAAAAAAGGAGGTGAACAGAAGGAAAGCAAACTTGGATGACAAACTATTGACATCATCCACATGACGGTGGACACACAATGGGAGAGCTCCATCACACTGAAATTAATATCAGGAAGGAAAAAAGGTCTGTAGATGAAATCACCAAAATGGTGCTCATTTAGCAAAATCAGTATGTACTGCACACTGTGCAAAGAGCATTGCATTACTATCCCTGAAGCAGTACACCCACCTTTGCTCATCATCAGGCCTCTTGATCAGGTTGAAGAGTATGTGGAGGAGCTGGTCCCTTTCTTTAGGCTCAGGGTGTAGGCATGCTGTACACAATATGAGAGGGATCAGCTCCTAAAGAGATATGAAAATACATTGCAGTAGATTCTACTTTCCTCCTCCAAAATATCCTTAAAACGGACTTTAAACCTCATCAAACAAGAGCATCATTACAAATATGTAAAAGTTGGTTATACGTAAGGATAAGTCACAGTGTAATAAAAGTTACTTAAGATTCAACTAACCAGGCTGTGTAGTGGTGGTACATGCCTTTAATCCCAGCTCTCAGGAGGCAGAGGAAGAGGCAGGCGGATCTCTGAGTCCCAGGCCAGCCTAATCTACAGAGTGAGTTCCAGATTAGCCAGAGTTACAACAGAGGGGAAAAAAAAAAAGATTCAACTAATCTTGTTTTCCTATCCAGTATAATCCAAGGCTTCACTAGGTTTTTATACTAAATAACAATCTGTCACGTGACAAACTGATATAACTTTAATTCTGAAAGTGTTTTAAATTTCTTACAAAAGTTTATTATTTTTTTTTTTTAAGCTTCAACAGTTAAAAAAAGAAAAACCGACAAAATGTTTTCCCCCCAGGACTGGACATGCATCTCAGTGATAAGGTACTTACTTAGCTTGTACATGTAAAGCCCTGACCTCTAACCAACACCACATATTACTGCCCACCCTGCCCCCCTGCAAACAACAACATCCCAAGTCAAAAACAAACACAGGCAAACAAAAATCAAAGTAAGCAAAATCACAAAAAACTCGCTCTCCCCTCAAATAATGAAAATTACTTTCCACACCACAAGTACATTATATTTCTCTTAAGATTAGTCATAACCCAATAATTTTGTACCTTTCACATTTAATCCTCTGTCGAATTAAAAAAGACCATCTCTAGCCTATCAGTGCAGATCAGTGGGTATTACTACTGATTATAATTAGAAATATTTGATATAAAACTGAAAATTTAAACTGTATTTCATTACACACCCAATATGCAGAAAGAACATAAACATTTTTTGGGAAAGTAATTGCCGAGTTTCTTTTTCACAGAAATGCACGAAATTAAAGTTGTCCCACATTTTTATTAAGACAATATTCTGAACCTTGAATACATTTTTGTTTTTCATTTGAGTGGATTTTCAAATCTAATGGAAAAAAAAATCACAAAAGTGAAAAGATATTTTTGGAGAGAAATACTCCAAACTATAAGTATTTTAAAGAAATCACTATACTATATTATGATATGGAGGGAAGAATAATTACCCATTTCTCTTTCCCATCCACCTAAGTACCTGCCCCAAAGTATCAGCAAATTGAAATTAAGAAGTGAACACGTAAAAAGGCATGATTATTATCCACAGCCAAGAGCCAAAGAATACAATGTTAACATTTACCCTGCAAGAGAAGCATGGTTTAAGAATGTGGTTGCTTCCTTAGAAGTAGTTTTAGATAAATCTTAAATTTGAAGTTATAAGACCCAGAAGAGGAACTTCAAACAAATGTGAGAAGTAAAATATCTAAAGTACTTACTATGTTATTTCAATCATCCTACATCCTATGTAGATTTTAGACTAAATAACACTGAAAAGTGACAGAAATAAAAATTAGGGAAAATAGTTTTGCACTGAGAATGGAAGACAGAATATATATGTTCCTGTATGTCTTCACTGAATGCTAATATGGTGCTTGATGGATTAGTTAAGATTTTATTGGAGAACTCTCATAAAATAAATATTTAATCTGACCTAGAAGTTTAGTGATATGTGGGCAGAACACCATAATACCAAGAAATATTTCAATTTTTAGCTGATTCTGTTCTGGCTGCCGAGTCAACGGAACCAATGAAAGAAGTTACAAGTTTCACCATCAGGGTACCTACTAGGAGTAGAACCTTGTGTTAGAAATTCTCCCAGAGCCACCAACAGAAGAAGAAAACAACTCCCAAAGCAAAGGAAGACTCCCAAGTTGGACCTGTACTCCTGTCAGGTCTGATCCTTTGTCCCCAGTAGCTTTCTTTGAACCTCCTATCCCTCTTCCTGTTTCTACATGCGTACTTCCTATACTATTTTTCACATTCTTTCCTTAATCTATAACTTAGAGTTATGAAATGAAGGAAAGACACTTGCTATACTTGCAAAGACAGAAAATAATTTAAAAAAGGAGTATAATCTTTAGTTTTTTTTTTTTTTTTTTCCAAAAAAAATCTTAGAAAGTAGCACAAAACATCATGCTGTTTTTTCTTTACACTTTACAACACTTCTTCCCGGTTTCTTTACCATGAGGCTTACGATTCTTAACCAAAAAGGGAAGTTAGTAATGCATTACAGAAAATCTCTTTTAACTGTAATGGCTAAGGATATGCCAAATGAGAACACAGGCACAAGAGCTCAGAGTCCTTGCCCTGGTTTACTCCCCTATACTAAGCAAAGGCAAACAATTCTTTCAGCTTCATCAAGTGAGACAGGTAGGAATTTGAATCAGTGCAGAGATGACAATCGCCTTTTACATACATGTTTCAATATATCCACTGTGGATATACTGATCTCATCTTAAGAGACCAAAGTTGGCTTCAAAAAGTTTTTCAACATAGTTGCCATTACCAAACAATCCAAACTGATACGTGAAAAGTAAAGCATCTTAAGTTTGGGTCCCTTTATTCTAAAAATCAAGATACTGGGATACAATTCAGCAGGGAGGATGCCAGAGAGCCTCTTCCTCTAAAGGTGACCCAGTGCGGATAGAGATAACAATAAAAACATTACGAGTGGTCTGTTCACAGAGAAGGCACAGATTGCCACTAGAATTTTACCTGCTAAGCTGGGTTGGCCACAAATTCTACCATTTATTTATTCCTGCCCTCTACTTCCACCACTCTTGAAATAATGAATTCTATAAGCACATGCCTTTTGTGCTATGTTCACATTTATGTGAATTCACCTCCAAGTCTCTGAAGCACTAACATACCCACACCTCAGAGACTACTGTTCATTATTTTACTAGTTACACACTCAGTCACAAATTGGATTCATATTCTCCTTTTGTTATCATCTCTCTAATTAAAAAAACTCTAGTTCTTTAAAAACCTTCATTCTAATTCTGTATGCTATATTTAAAAAATGACAGCTAAATTTCTCTAAGTAGACAAGGAGATACTGTTAGAAAAATGTCTTTGTAAAAATTAATTTAAATATATTAAAAGTAACAGTAATATAAGATTTCATTTCTAGATATTTAAGGATTTGATTTTATTAATCAAATGTAAAATCATAACCACCATGGTTAAGAAATATCTATGGTAATAATAACTCTAATAATATTAAATCTAAAACGTAATTTCTCCCTATGTAGGAAAACTCATACTCACATTTTTTTCAACTGCCCTTTCAAAATTTCATGAGTATGAATGAGGTGTGTGTGTGTGTGTGTGTATAAAGTTGACATATGGAACCTTCCTCAATTGCTCTTCTACCTTATTCTTTGGGGTAGGGTCTCTCAAACTAAGGGGCTTAGAAGAACAACAAAAGCTCTTAACTGTTTAGCCATCTCTCTAGCCCCAATTTTAAATTTTGAAAAAACAAAACCAAAACAAACCTTACAATATTAGACCAGTGTGCATCTGTACTAGATTAGAAGAGGAGTAAGCCTTTAAAAAGGATCTAAAACAAAGAGAATGATTAGATGTTTTGGATAGGGGCATGAAGAAATAAAGAGATTAAAAAAGTAATAAAAACTTTCCTAACCAAGAACATCCAGGATCAGAAACTTTTCAGCATTAACCCAACTTAAACTAAAATTGAGGGGAAAAAAGGAGAGCAGGGAGTAGTCCCCAACACATAGGTATAGCTAGCTAGACACTCAAAGAAAAAAATAGTAGAAACACAAGAAAACTATACACCAGAATCTCTTAAGAATATAGGCACAAAAGAGTTAAACAAAATACTAATATCCAATTAATAGTACATTTATAAATATTATAAACCACAAAAGAGTTATACTCCAACAAGGCTACAATCCCTAATGTGAACATAAAACCAATATACCATATATGCAGAACAAAGAGGAAAAATCATGTTTATTACATCAATATATATGAAAAAAAGCACGAGGCCAAATTTAATGCCCTTTTATGATAAAAAAACCAAAACAAACAAACAAACAAACAAAAACACTCAGGAGGGAATCTCCTTGACATGATAATGAACATTTAAAATATACACAACTAACATCATATTTAAAGGCAAAAACACATGAGAGAATCTCTGCCCACACAAGATCAGCCACATGACAAAGGTATCTGCTTCCTGAAAGCTTGCTGTTCAAAATTTATTCCTAAACCACAGGAATAAATCAAGGCTACCCAGCCTCCAAAATTATCTCTGTAGATTCTGTGGTTCTACATACAGAAAACACCACAGAACTTACAAAAAAACTATTGATGATGAAAGCAAATTCACTTAAAGAATTTAAAATGAACACACAAACATGTCATATTTCTATATTAGCAATGAATAATCTAAAAAGAAAATTAATAAAACACTTTCATTCATAACACCAACCATAAGAATAAACACCGAGAATAAAGTAATCAAAGAAGTTCAAGGAGTAATGAAAAAATGGAGCGGCAACACACTCATGCAAGGAACATGATGTTGGTAGGATGGCAATGCTCCCTAAGTCATGAACAGATTCAATATAATTATCTTTTGAAATCCTCATGACCTGTTTTTGTAAAAAAGGAAGCTGAGCATTAACTATACACAAGTACAAGGGTCCCTAAATAACCAAGTGACAATGAAACAGGTAAAATTGGAAGATTCAGATGTTCCAATTATTTAAACTTATTAAAAACTAAAGTAAGCAAAACTTCAGGAGTGGCTTAAGGGTAGGTAAAAGTTAGATACAGAACAGTGGAATAGAACTGAGATTCTTAGATCCAAACTATAGATCTATAGATCAAAAAAATCTATAGATTAATAAAAGTGGCAAAGCACTTCAAAAGGCAAAACTTCAATAGGCATGTCAGCTCAATAAATCTTAATATTAAGAGCTCAGACTATAAAATGATTGCAAATCATATGTGACAAAGGTTTCATATCCAGAATATATGGAGACCTCTACTTTTACAGCTAAGACATATGAAGACAGTCCAATTAAAAATGGTCAAAGGACTTCGAAAAATACATTATAAATTAGTAAAATTATATGTGGGATAGGGAAAAGGGTTCGTATTGTCTATCTTTTTCTATCTAAAAAAGTTAATCCATGTTAATGTATTGCTTACTCAAAGTCTTAAACCCTGTTCAAATGTGTTATGTAATCAGCCAGGATATTATTATGAGTTGACTGAACTTTTTAACTCTGCTTATGCTGACAAAAGCACACAAAACTTGAGAAATAAGAAAAGCCCCAAATACCCATCTTTTAATCACAAGAGCTCTTTAAAAATAGATTTACACAGGTGAAATATTAAAAATGAACTCAATGTCAGGGATATAATAAGACAAGTTCGGCTCCTTTTTTCCCCTTTGTTGGTACTGGAGATTGAGCCTAGAGCCTCATGGGTGCTATGCAAATGCTCTAAGGTTTTGTCCTTTTATCCCAGGGACTTTTTTTTAAACCAAGCTAATATACACTTATTTACTAATTTAATTTTAAAAGAATGTACGTTAACAGAAGAGAACAAGATACAAATAGAGAAAAGGATCAGTTCATGAACCTACAAGAACATTCATCAGTTTCCAAACATAAAAAATTTCAAATCAGCCAGAAAAGAATACATGTATTTACGGTATACACACACACACACACACACACACACACACACACACACACACACAATGTATCTGGTTACTGTTTATGCAAATCTACAAATAGTTCATGCAGTACAATCAGATTCTAGTTATAGAAGTGTTTTATGATAATATGGAAAAAAAAAAAAAAAAGGCAAAATTGATCTTATGAGAATCAGGCTTGGTGACATTTAAAGGTTGTATTGAGGAGGGACAATAAGAGGGATGCAGACAGTAATTCATTACATGGATGATTATTACAAGCCGAGAAAGGGAAAGCTCAAACACCATCCTGCCAGGCAGAACTGCAAAACAATCTGAAATTGGACACTGATCCTTCAAGATCTATAAAGCTTCCATACATATTAGTAGCTTATAGTCATTTTAAGTTAGATAGTAATAAGGTCATCAGCAAGAATAGCTTCTAAGCTTTTTAAAATTAAAAATATCTATAGAAACAAAAATTTTAAAGCCTTTTTTAAAAAAAATTAAAAATACTTATAGGAATAAAAACTTTCAAAGCTCTACATATCCTTTCTTGAGGATCAGTACAAATTTCTTTTGCTTAAATAAATAACCCAGGTCAGCTTTAAATGGGTTTTGCCAATGCATTATGTACCTATCATACTGTAGGTCCCATGAATATGAGTAAAATCAGTTGTAAACATTAACACGATAATGGCAAAATGTGTAAATTTAATCTTTTATTGGCTAAATATGTATAAATATGTAATAATAATTTATAACTATGAATATAACTTTCTAATGTGTTCCAACCTCATGATCTAGGTAACATGTATTAAAAATTATTTGCAACTTTATCTAGGATATTTAAAGCATCTGTCAAGAGTGTAAATACAAGAAAAACTTGTAAGGAGGAACCTTAAGAGGTTATTAAAGTTACTAGCACGATCATCCTATCATTGTAAGATAATTTATTGTCAAATAAATGCAATAAAACTAACATTTATAATAGGCAGTTACAAATGCATCTTGGGTAAAGGTTACATTATTATTTGTTTTTGTTAATTCTCAGTGAATGTCAACTTCTGTAGAAATATCAAAGACATCGCCAAAAGAAAAGAAAAAATCAATTAGTATTTGGTAATGTGAAAATGACAGCATTCATGACACATAAATGGACCTACAGTAATAGCACTGCAGAAGCTAATAATGATGCTTTAAGCAAAATTGGAAACCATGAATACCATGCATTACTGAACTCACCTGACAGAGGTGCAAAACCATTCTCTAGGAGCAGAGACGCATGCACAAAAGTAAGAATATGATTGCAAGTAACAGACTTAACAAAATAAAAATATAACACTAAACTTCAAAATGACAAAAATGGACACACGATGGGACTACTGGATGAAGATACTTTTATGTGTCTTACCTCTCTTTTTGCCAAGAGCACATTAGGAACAATGTGTGGCAGGCAGCGTCCCAGCATCAACATAACACTTTTCTCACTGTCCGCAATCCTAGACACCTAGAAAAACCAAACAATTGAATGATAATTGTGGATGACTTCTGTGCATAAGGGTGGCAAAGGTTTGTGCTTTGGATCTTGTCACCTCTGATGTTAAGTACACATTCCAGTATTATAACTCATATTAATAATAACAACACTGCCTCAAATAACATTATTTCTGTGGGGAAGTCATGGAATGGGTAATGTTTATTATGCTGGGCTTCCACATGCTAAGCAAGTGCTCTTTTAATAAGCTACACTCCCCCAGTTGCTAAGAAGGACAACATAAAAAGTAGGATAACTATGGTAGTCAACGAAGAATTGAATATTACAAATTAACTCAGAGAGGATTTATAATTTTGAACTAGTCCAACAGACAAAAAATGGTATCTGAAATGACAGATGTCAATCATTCTGATCCAATGGATACCTGTACTTTGATGTAGCTAAATGTCACAATGTGTATAAATATGTTGAATCCTACATATCAGTAAATAAAAATGATGATGATGATGATGACGATGATGGTGGGAACCTGGGAGGCCTCTACCCTTCTGGGAAGCAGAGATAGCCCAGAAATGGGGCATCCTCACTTATTGCTGGTTTGTTTTCTTTTTCCTGAAAAAGACCCTAAAAAGCTGTACCCATGTCAAGGCAACAGCTTGTATAATGAACTGCATCAGGAGTGGCCCAAGAAAGCTGACCTGATTTTATAATGAAGTTTACCAGACTGCAAGTAAACCAATAACTAACTGCTTTCCTTATTGCTTAAAATTTTAGGTACTATTTCTTAAAGCATTACTTTTAAATAATAGATCACCAACTGCAATGAAATCTTAATATAAACAGTTTTGTACAAAACCCTATAAACAAATAAACAAACAAACCCTGCCCCAAAACAGTAGAGATGCTTTATGGAAGCTACGATGTAAACTCACCTCTGATCCTAAACGACTATCTGCTGACATTCGACAAAAAGAGAGTAGTGCTTGGTGGAAAGCGGGTGACAATTTCCTACAAGAAAATAGTGGAAGAAAAGGAGACAGGACCCAAGAATTAGCACTGTGATCTCAGAAGGAAGTAGGTTGCATATCTGTGTATGGAAACCCACAACCCTATACTAATCCTTCCCCACAAATGTTGCCCAGATTTTTCAGTCACTAGACTTGACAGAGAATCACACGAGAGAAAAGCAAAGCTCATCGCAAATAGCCTGATGCCATATAAATAAATGGCCCTTAAGTGTCAGGGGACTAAACACTATGTTGTACAGTGATCAATAATTACAGAATATTTCCAAAATCTAAAATGTACCATCACCACCCTCCATTTTCCATGGCTTCAGAAAGGCTGACACAAAGCCATAAAGGCACTGGCATTGTGCTGACATATAACAAATGACTCCCCTATAACCTACACGAAGACTGTAAGAGAAGGGAAGGTTCACTGAACATTCCTGGTATAACTTAAAAGAAAAACATGGGAGGGACAATAGAAAATATTAATTTACTTTTTTGTTTAATAAGAAAGGTCAAGCCTATCTTTGTTTCTAAATACTGATCTCTTTGTAATAGTGCTCATAAAGTTGACTACAGGTTGCTTAGGAGCTTCATCTACTAAGACAAATACTATACCAAAAACTCATCAAAAAGCATATTTAGGTACCACAAAGTTGCACTTAGTAATTTCCATGAATGCAGAGTTAGAGAGATGTGCCAAAGCTTGCACCCATTGTTCTTTTATGCACTGTCCATCTCTCTAAATGTTCAAACAGGAAGCAAATCAGTCTTTCTCTTACTCTCACTGGATTCATTTTTTTCTCTTCACTTCAAATATATAAACCTTCCAGCTTTTAGTTATCTTGCAAATCTGTTACTCCCATTTTCATTCCTAATGTTCTCTTTACCCATTCTTCCTCTGATTTCTTTGCCTAGTTAACTCTTATTTAGCCTTCAAGTCTTAGATGACATTTCTTCAATGAAACTTTTCTGTTTGATAATTAGGTTGAATGTTTTGATTATGTGTCCCCAAAGCAAGACCTATTCTCTTATTTTTCATATTTTAGTTTAATTGCTTCAGTGTCTTTCTTTCATATCATAATGCTTGTACATGAACAGATTAGTGTTTCATCACCAATGTATTCTTAGTAGCATTGCCAGGCACACAGTTAAGATCTACTGAGTGAATATAACACCATCTACCATCAGAGTAAAAAAGAGCTATACTGGTGCTCTTATATGGAAGAACTTTACAAGTGCTGTTACTACTGAGCACCACAACATACATTTCCATGATTCTACCTCATCTACATTCGTACAAATACACCTCAAGAACTGCACATCTTATTCCAATTCTGTGAGCTCCATATACACAAGGATAACTATATCTAATAGGTACAGAAGGTTATGATCTATGAATGGAAAGCTCCTTTCACAAAAAGTCCAGTATTTCTCAGTGATAATGAGGACCTGTAAGTCTAAAGCAAATTATCTTATCCTTGTGTTGGATACACTGTACCTGTTTCTAACAGGAAGAATATTATGGCCAGAAGTGCACTATTGGATTAAATGAGTTAGTATACACGAAGCACATTTGCATGAAAGAAATATAAAAGAAAATTAGTAAATAGTCCCCTTTTCTAAGTATATTTTTTTCAAGTTACAACTAAAAATATTTGAATTTATGCTTTGTTTGCTCCCCTATATAATTTGATTGCAAAGGCTAGGAACCATGGCTTATCATTTTTCACTTACTGAGTTCAAGTATGCAATCCAGCAAAAATTTAAATGAATTAACAGGATATTAATGACACACTATTAGTAATGAAAGCAGATACAGAAAAAAAAAGGACTGGAAACAAAACTATTTTGTCTTGTTTTGTTGTAGCGCAGGCAACTATGTAGCACAAAAATCTGAGTTTGATAACAGAAGAAAGGTAAGATGCATGTAGGGAAAGGCCAAGAGCACACAGTAACCTATAGGCTATTTATAGCCTTATGCATTTAGTGAAGACAGAACTTGCTATTATAGATTTCTTCTCTTTGATATAATTTAATAATTATTTGTCCCATTTTGTGACATATATTTTGCCTATGTGCTAAGTCATGTCAAATGTAAGAATCTGAAACTCTGAAAAGGCATTCAAATATGAACTGAAGTTCTTCTAGTCTGACAAGACATAGATAATGAAAGACATGTTTCAAAGTGTAGCATGCACACTTACCTATTGGGTTGATCGAAATGGACCGTGGTTTTACTTGGTGCAGAAGAAGGTGGCACCTCTTCTCTTTTCTTCCTGGGGAAAGAACCTGAGGAATTCTCTTTAGGAATAGAGGAATCAGCTCCATCTGGTATTTCAAGATGAACATCCTTGTTTTTTTCTTGGTCTGAACTATTTACAACTGGGCTTTGTCTACTGTCTTCAGAATCTTTTGGGGAAGACTGAGCCAAGGAAGGCTGAACAGAATCACCAACTTCTAGTGTGGTAAAGTGTTCAGTTTTGAGGGTATCCATCTCACTGAAGAAAGAAAATTCCCAGAGAACAATTTCAGTTTTGAAAGTGTTGACAAAAAACATTCACCCCAGAAAAGGGGTTAATATAGGCAGAACATATTAGAAGTCAATTATTTGCTAAGTGACAAACCTCTTCTGCACAATAGTTACTGGTGTTTCATATTCCTAAAAGTGTAGCTGCAGACTGCCAACAAGGACTAGAAACAACTACCTGAAAGCCTGCTCTTGTGAAATCTCTATGTGAAACACAGAGATCATTTTATCAAACCCACCTCAATGTTATAAGAGGTAAATGAAATAATGAATGGTTAAGTGTGAATATCACTAATGTGGTTATTTTACTGAAACTGGTAAGATTTGGGTAAAGTTAACATATCTAACTTCTTAAGTATAAGACATAAAGTCTAAGATCACTACATCAATCTAGTTTACTGGTGAAGGGAGACATTTTACTATTTTAAATACAGAAAATAATTAAAAGGCTTTTATAACAGCTATCTGAAAATATTATGCCTTACTATTGAACTCTTGCTTCACATATCTATATAACCTGCCAAGGTCAATACAAACTTTAGGACTTTTAGAAATAACAACTAAGTACTAACCTTTCAAGCCTTCTGATTTGCTCCATCAATGACCATTTTTCATTATTTAATAAACTAATTTTATCTTCTAATTTCTGTACTAGCAAGGAGTTCTAAAAATCAAAGCAGGAAAAAAAAAGCAGAAATTCAAGATCTCACAGCAACATTTTTATATAAATACCTGTTGTGGACATGAGTAGTTAATAGATATCTCTTACCTCTATAGGCTGGGGAGCGTCAAGGGTTAGAGGGACATTGCCTAGAACTGGTGGAAGAGCCTCCAGCTCATCTTCATCCACTCCACTGGCCACATCCACAAGATCTTTTCCAGTCACTTGATGATTCCCAAAATCTCGGTAAAGTTGTAACAAGTCTGGGGGCTTAGGAATGTTCAATCCTACGTCATCCCATAATTCAAAATCCTAATAGAAAACAAAAACAACATTAAAAAAATCTTTGAAAGGCTGGTGTGATGGCTCAGTGGGTAAAGGTACTTGCTGTAAAACTTGATGACCTGAGTTCAATCCCTCACACCCACAAGGTGGAGGGAAAAAACCAACTCCAGAAAGCTGTTCCCTGACCTTCCTATATACAAGCATGTACATGCAAAACCAAAGATAATAATTTTATTATAATGTCTAAGTGTGCTAGACATGCACACTTTCATTGACAGCACTAGCGAAGCAGAGGCACATAGATCTTTGCGTTTGAGGCCGTCCTGTATTGACTTTCAGGCTGGTCAGGGCTACATAATGAGATCATGTCTCAAAAAACCAAACCAAACCAAACCAAACCAACAAAACAAACACATAGTGTGGATTCTAGGTATTCTTTTACTACACAATTATTATTCTTACAATTTTAGGCTTAAAAAAATTCTGTTATAAGATGTTGCATTTTTTTAAAATAAATTTTTAATAAAAAGCTAAACCTATTAAAAATGTGATCTTGGGCTAGGGTTGGAGCTCAGTGGTACAGTGCTTGTCTAGAATGCATGAAGTCTTGAGTTTGATCACTAGTACTGAAGCAAGAAAAGTCTTAAGTGCTTAGTTCACCAACTATACTTCCCAGTTACAAGTAAACTTACTGATGGCATTGTTCTTCCATCATCCACATGACATATGGCCACCACACTCTCTAATAACCAACTTAACCTGACGATCTTGTTATAGCTGTTTAAATTCTAACTTGCATTAGTAAAAATGCTTCAGGCATTTTAAAGAATCCAAATAGCTACCTTTAAATCTGTTGTATTTTGAAACATTCCCTTTAATTCAAAATAATTCAACTTCCATTAAAACCACAGAAAGGCACAGCATCTTGAGCACTCTATGGTATGACAAAGATTTTTAGATGGGCTGTATGAAGTTACATAGAAATAAACCACAGACAGATATTCTTTCTTACCATCTTGTCTTGTCCTAAAATAAGAGAATTTAGTACTAAGTTGGTAACTTATTATAATTGGTTTATGAGACTGAAACAGTTTACTATAGTCATGTTAATATATCAAACACAGCACTTTAATCTTTTGATGGCTTATTTAAATCATGGAATAATTATTATGGAAAATTAAATATGAAGTTGATATGAGCACTGAAATCAGTAGTTTGAAAATAACTAGACCTAAATATAACATTCCTAGTTTTGGCTTATTAGTAACAGTTTACTTAGGTGAAAAGGGCCACCTGGAAAATGAGTGTAATACTTATCACCTCTTTATACGCTTGTAAGAATTAGCTAAATATTTTAAAAGGCCTCATGGTGCTGGTTTACAACAAGACCTAAATAAATTTTAGTTTATACATAGGAATATTACATATATCACTTTATTGCAATTTACCTAACTCAGGCCAGCCTATAGTGTCTTCAGTCATGGCCATCCTAAGTATGTGGCATCTCAATATACTGTGTGTACATCTTTGAAGGAAAAGGCGCTGAGTGTCTTTTTTCAAGCTCATTTCCATCTAGATACCTTTCTTGGTGAAGTATGTATATAGTTCTTTTGCTCGTGTTTTTTAAAAAATTGTGTTTATTTCTTATTAAAGAGTTTAGAGAGTTCTAACAAATGCTTTGCTGACTTTTGAATATTTTCACCCAATCTATGTTTGTTTTTTACTCAACAGTGGTTCAAAAAGTTTTTTACTTTTATTTATGTTATGTGTCTGTGCGAGGGTATGCCACGTGTGTGTGTGCGCGTACCCACAGAGGCCAGGATGAGAGTTGGATTTACAGGTGGGTGTGAACTGCCCAATTTGAGTCCTTTGGAAGAATAGGAAGCTCTTAACTGCTGAGCCAGCCCTCCAGCCCTCCAGCCCTCCAACCCCAAGAATGGCTTTATGAATACTTTATCAATATTACGTTTGTGTCCATAATGTGTGTGTCTGGGCATGTATGCCATGGCTCGAGTATGGAGTACAAAACAAGTTCTCTCCTTCCATTTTTCATGGGTCCTGGGGATCAAGCAGGTTGCCAGACCTATGTGGTAATCACTGTGATCTGATGAGCAATCTTAATAGCAAAGAGTTGTCTTTTAAAAAACAGAAAAAAATTTGATAGCAGTACATTTGAAGTACACTATGATTTTGGTGTTGTATCTAAGAAATCTTATCGATCTCTCAAATTTGTAATGATTTGCCCCTCTTAATATTTACCCCTATAAGCCTTACAGGTTCATATTAAACTCTATGACCCATTTTGAATTACTTTCATGTATGGTATGGAATGTGGTTTCAATCCCATTTGGAAGGCGCATGGACACTATGTTTTGTTACTACCATTTGTAAAAAGGCTGCCCTTCCTATATGGGACTGACTTTGCAACTGGGAGAAATCAATAGACCATGCATGTCTGCCTCTGGATTATATTGGAATAAGTTCTGAGGCTTACTTGTCTGTAACAACATGGTATGTTTTGATGATCTTATCTTTTAAGGCTGAAAGGCAGGTGATTCAGGTTCTTGTTCTTTAAAGTTTCTTTGGTTACACTAGTTCCTTGACACATCAGTTTTAATTAATGTCAAATGGACTGATGAGGGACACAGATCTTCTATATCTTAAGCTATTTCCTTGTCAATTATTGAGGAAGTACTGCTGACATCTCTGAAATTTTCTGCCTCTTAATTGAGAAGGATTAATTATTTGTACTTAAAAGTCAGAACAGACAAGTGGAGGCTTAAAGAGGCCATCGTACTTTATTTGATCTTTCCTCTCTGTTTTTTGTTCTTCTTTTCCCCTTTCAACTTCCTTCTTCTTCATTTTTCAATATTTCTCACATTTAAATTGTTTACTATTCATCGTTAAGTTAATGATAAAAAACAAAATTAATTTATATTATACTCATAGTAACCATGTTAGGTAAATATTTAATGTCTTTTACAAAGTACAAGCCCAACAGCATTATGTGATAACTAAATATTATTAGCCTTATATTGTATCAAATTCAATGACAGACTTCATCTATAAATGACATCACTGTAGAATTATAGCACTTTTCTGAGTCTGTATAAGTGTATTTTATGATGATGAATTTTACAGTAGTGAAATCACTTAATGATTGCTACCATTCTCAGAAAGTGTCCTACTGTTAAGAGATACACAATTAACTGTATTACATGTAAGGCTTGCAAACATGTGATGCTAACAGAGAAAGTAAATAAGCTGCTATGTCCTTCAGAGAACTTCTATTTCTGCTAAAATCTCCACAGTAGATTTTATGAACAAAAGGAATAAGCTTTTTTAAAAAAATAATGGCCTCTGGGGGATGAGGGTACAGCTTTAGGGTTAGGGTGTCTGCTTAACATGTGTAAGGGCCTGGTTTCAATCTGTAGCACCACAAAAGTAATGAATAAACAAAGGTAAAGATACTTTCTTCCTAAGAAAATCTCTGACATTCACTTCTGAAAGGTCGAAGATTCAAACAGCCCCACAGAGCAGTAAGCTGTTATATTTCTAGAGTTTTGAGACAATAATAAAACTAGTCATCATGTCTTTGTCTTCAAGATTTTATCAGAAGAATAACTGGTCTCTATTCAGAGAACCAATTACACACACACACACATTTTATACATATATATACACACACACATTATATATATTGTCATTCAAAATATTCTCTGTTGCTACTGAACATCTGAATTACACTGCTACTCAAGAAATTGTTTTAATCAAGCTCAATTTCTAAGTCTGCACTGATCTATAGGACCAAGTAAATGTTCGCTTTAAGAAGCATATTTTACAAATGTACACAAATATGAAGAGTTACACATTTACTCTCAGGCCATAAAACGCTACCTTAAGAAAGACAAGTCTTTATTCAGAAAGTTTATAAAAACAGAAAACGTCTGTAAGCCAACAGTATACTAAACAAAGTAGTGCCTGCTTTCGTCTTAGAAACTACCCACATGGAATCTTACTGGAGTTAAAAATCAAGCTAAGAGGAAAAGTAAATCAAAAGCAGACATTACTGAAAACAGTAACTTTACCTGATCATCATTTTCATCTGAAAAGGTTATTGATGTAAGCTTGTAGTTATTCTTCAACAAAAACTCATTGACTAGGAAGTTGAGAGCTCTCTTTTCAAGAGGTTTGATTGGCTCCTGGAAGCAAAATAAAAGACAGATGGGAAAATGTGAGCTTTGCTCCTTCGAGACTTGGGCGGTATGGAAGATAACTAGTGTTGTCATTCACCCACCTGAATTTCAGGACTTGATTTGTA
The DNA here is from genome assembly GCA_026225945.1 of Cricetomys ansorgei. Classification (NCBI taxonomy): domain Eukaryota; kingdom Metazoa; phylum Chordata; class Mammalia; order Rodentia; family Nesomyidae; genus Cricetomys; species Cricetomys ansorgei. The sequence goes on from JAMJFZ010004223.1 coordinate 3,392,315, forward strand.
ATTTTTTCGTTCCTGTAAAGGAACTTCATGTTCTGGTGGGATAAAATAAGATAATGGTTTACGATTTTACACTTAAAAATAGTCCAGCTACTTCTACATTGTAAAAGTGGGAAAAGACTCAAAAAGTTTTATGTACACCACCTGCAGCCTTTGTTAGGTTGGCTCGGAGGGCCTGAATGGTCTCCTTGGCTTTCCGTAGTTCAAACTCCAGGACTGGACAGGGATTTGGATTAAACACACACAGGCATCCAACCAAGAAAAGGGAAACAAAAATAAAAAAATAAAAAGCAAAGATGGGTATGAAAAAAACACAATTTGTATTGAAAACAGAAAGCATGCAATCTTTATGAAATTTGTGAACGCATGCAGCAGAGTTGATTTGCAAGCAAACTGGTGAACATTTTCCATAGTTTTAGCAGAATTAGGGGTGATGTTCTAGCTGTCTGACAAGGAATAGAGCTATTAAAAATACAACTTGTGGCCTATTTTTATTTAGGTAATTAAAAATTCAGTGATCTGGGTACTTCAGTTTTAGTCAATCTAGGTAAGAAAACGTAAAGACATGTTTTTGGTTAACATAATTTGGGGGGAGAGGAAGTAAAAATTACATGAAAAATAAGCAAATATTCTTTTTGTAAAAAGCCCAGCATTTTAAATTATTTTGAAATGTACTGTTAGAATGTCCTGACTGTAGAAACATTAGTGGATAGACCTTTTATTGAGTGGTACAGTTTAAATGTTTAATAAATGTGTGTCTACTTATTTTCCTACAAGGAAGCATGCTCTCTAAAGATAAGCAGATAGGTTAAAGACACACATAAAAAAGGCCTAAAAGTTTTAGTTCAGTTCCCATTTAACAGTAAAAGAATAGAAATTATTTAATGCTAAAGCAAATAATTATATACATGCCAATCACCTCTAAAATAGTTCTGTATAATTCTCTATGGGTACTAAATAAAATCAGGTAGAATTTAAAAGGTTCAAATAGATTATTTCCTATTAAGAGGAACTAATAAAATTCAAAGATTTCTCCCACTGTCACATAGTCTGATTGTAAGGTAACATGAATACTAGGAAAGCACTCATTAAGCTTTGGATGTTATTTATTACAAGAAAGATTGAATTGCATGTGTCTTAACTGTGAAATTTTCTTAAGATTTATAGATATTGTGCTTAAGAAATAACGAGCTTAAATGTAAGGAAAATGGTTACCTCTATTAATTAAAACTCTGGGAAAATTAATTGGTAATTACAGTCTTGAATAAAAATTGGGCAATTTAATTTTCATCTTAAGAAATGTAACTTTGCCCTGATTGACTGATACAAAAAAAGATGGATAGCATTGGACATAAGAAAGCAATAAAATTGTATGGAAAAATTAGAATTCACTCAGTTTGCATGTGTTCAATAAAAACTTAAAATGTAGTTGAGTCACAGCTATGACAGCCATTTATTTTGATGCACAGAATTTAACTGCAGCAGCAATGGAAGCACAGCTAGCTAGGGTGGCACTGTGTACCTGGGTGCCTTTGGTAGTCAGCAAAGCTGATCTGCAAACACTTCTGTGCAGCAAAGCTAAGACATTTCCTCTAAACTTCAATTTCTTGAAACTCCTTAAGAGTTTGTGCTAAAGTAAGAGGATTTATTTCACAGAATAGGTTTATGTAGAAATTTGTTTACTTAAAAAATTTCAAAATTCTATAAAAATTTGAAAAGCTCCTAACTAGACTATGCATAAGGTAAAAGTATATATTATGCTTTCAATGGCAATTAAAATTATCCAAATATACTACAGAACAATTGCAGATCAGAAATGCCCTACACCAGAATGATAGAAAAGTGGGGGGTGGGAGGAGGAAAAAAAACAAGGAAAACTGGTTAAAACACAAAATGGGAAATACTCAAATTAAACTGGTGACCAGGAACAAAACAAAGAATGATTAGGCACAGAAAGCCAGAAAAACCCATGTCAGACGGCAAGAAGTTATATTTTTACGAACATCTACATACATATTGCCAAATGTCATTAGAAAATACCAATGCTTTCAAAAGACAGTCTTCCAAAAAGAATTCACTCTGCTGCATGTTTCTTAGTATACAACACAAGTTCTACAAGACAGAGTTTTATGCTTGAAGCTACATAGCACATTTCTATAAAAGGTAGAATATAACCAAGCAAATACAGTTTTGGTTAAATTTTACAAGATATCCTTCCTAACATTTAAAAATTGACTCCCGGGCAATTTTATACATGTATACAAAGAATACATTGATTTTTACCTTCATTATTCTTTCTCCCCTCCCACTGTCAAGAAAGACTCTTAATGCCACACAATATTTATATGTATATGGATTTGTCTCCTAAAACACTGGATTGAGTTGCAAACTGAATTATCTTAAGGAGACATACTCTGCAGAACAAGTTCCAAGCAGTTCTTAAAATCAGAATTCTTCCTAAAAGTGCCTGAGGGCATGCATATTTATATAAAATGCTGTAGGAAATCAATAACCAACTTGCTCATTCTACTTGCCCAACTGAAACTAAGGTAATCTTGGTGAAATTAAGTGCAGTAACTACAAACATGCATGTATATTAACACTATACATTACAATTTTACCAAAACATTTAATCAGTATAAGCAATGTTAAATTACTGTAGGTCCTAACCCACTAGAATTGTTTTAAAATACTTGTCTTTCAAGTTAATTCTTGCTGACATGAAACTTGACATATTTTTTAAAAATTTTATTTCCACAACACTTAAATAAAATTTTTTCATTCTTATTCCAGTTTCTACTACTCAAGAGCTCAAACCAACAGGCCTTAATCAGGAGTTTGTAATCTCTTAGAAGATGTACATTTGTCTTCTTTCATGTGAAAGTCTTCTGGATTTCTTTTCCCATTCAATAAAAGGTTATCAGAAAAAATACTTCTCAACTCTTAATACGTTAGTATCCTATGCGTGGTTTAAGGAAAAAGAAAAACCATTTTCTTAAGAATATAGATTAGAATAAAAATTCGTTCCAAAGATAATAAAAAAAAAAACAAAACTAGTATTATCACCACCCTATTGGGCTTATAGAATTCCCTGCCCATTTTGGACTTAAAAAACAAATTATACCACTAAACATGACTTAGTGATAAACATCAAAGCAAAATTCACACTCTATAGGTATCTCTGTTTCTATATTTATCTTAAGAGGCCAGACAATAGCCCTTTCCAAACCTTTAAAAGCAGGAAAAACACTCCCCATTACTGTTTTTCTGTTCAGGCTCCTCTGTCACTCATCTTAAAGTTGGTTTCTCTTGTCATTGCTCTTGAACTCTTTCTTATATTACCTAACCACTCATGACATGCATTCCTGTGGCTTTGATGATCATAATCTTGAAACCCTTTCACCAGATACAATCTTACTTCCTATTTCCCTATTTCCTAGACATGCCCACTTGAATGTTTCGAATTTGGTCCTAACTGAATTGCATCGTTTCCTTTTCACACATGATTTTCCCTGAGTAGTCTCTCTCCATTAATGGTATCTCTATCCACTGAGTTGGTTTGGAAGCCAACTAAGGAAGCTTGGAGATTACTCATCACTTAACATATTGTCTTTATCCTCCTATCAATTAATGTCCAAATCATACTGATTCTAATCCCTTAGTAATTAGCAGTTCTTCTAAACTATCCCTGTAACTGCTCATATGTCAGACTTTTATGACATTATATATTATACATATACTAATATTAAGATACTTAATATCAATGACAGAAACATCCTGAAGAAAGCCTCATCTTTCTAAACATACCTATCCAGGAGCCTCACCTCCACTTTTTTGTTTGTTAAACTAACAGTTATGAAATACACCTTTGGAAAATAGAAATCCACGAAAAGTTAAATGAGTTAAAATGCCCTGTTTATTTACCTTTTTATTTATTTTTATTTTATGTACACTGGTATTTTGTCTGCATGTATGTGAGGGTGTTGGATCCCCTGGAACAGGAGTTACAGACAGTTGTGAGCTGCCATGTGGGTGTTGGGAATTGAATCCAAGTCCTCTGGGAGAGCAGCCAGTGCTCTTAACTGCTGAACCATCTTTCCAGCCCTATTTTTAACTTAACTATAACCACCCACCATGATAATTTCCCCCGTTTCTTAACCTACCTTAATTTTGGGGTAATAGGTTGCAGATAAATCTACTTCCAGAATGTTAGATCTAACCATCTTGGAATATCAATCCAATTTGTATAAGGGTCAATATAAGAAAATAAAATCAAAGGTTCTGCTAATAGAAAAGAACATGCGTGTGTGTGTGTGTGTGTGTGTGTGTGTGTGTGTGTCTGTATATTTTTAAACTAGGGAAGATACACAGAATAAGAGAAAATAGTTTTAAAAAAATTCTAGCCAGGAGGCACAGTGATGTACACCTTTAATCCCAGCACTTGGGAGGCAGAGGCAGGCAGAGCTCTTTTAGTTTGAGGCCAGTCTGGTCTACATAGTGAGTTCCAGGACAGCCAGGGATTCCTAGTAAGATGCTGTTTCAAAAAATAAAATAAAATAAAATAAAAAAAAAAACCAAACCTGGCCAGGCATGATAGTTGCAATCCTAGCACTCAGGAGGCTGAGGCATAAAGGCCAACCTAGTTCACCCAGATTTGTTTCAGCAAAACAAGTAAAACAGAGAGGATATTGAGGAAGTGGGATACAGATGTTGCCTTGGCCATTACCCAAAGAACAATGGGACCATGGATGCTAGTAACTGTTACTCAGGGAATAGGGGCTGATGACTCCACAGGCAAGATCTGAATCCTTTTAGAATACAACAGCATAACACTTGGAATACAGAGTAGGTATTCAGCAAAAATGAGCTGAGTCAACCAACAATGACTCCTCTTTTCAGAATCCAGAAGGATCTTTCCCTGCAAATTATAAAGCAGCTTTTTATCTCTTTAGATTTCATCAGTGTATGAACACAGTAGGTAGAATTAGAAGAAGAAAATAAGCATCTCTGATTATAAAAGATGGATCTTGTGAAGCAGGTTCTTATGTGTGAATAACTGTGTACACATGCTTGTGAGTGTGATTTCTTGTGTGTATGTGAAGGGCAGAAGATAACCTCCTACAATGTTATTGGGTGTGAACCTCCTATTCTCCAGTACAGAGTCTCTCAATGGCCTACAACACAGGCTAGGCGGGCTGGCCAGAGAACCCCTGAGACTCCTCAGCACTGTAGTTATAGTTGTATGCCACTTTGTATATCTTAAAAAATAAACAAACAAACAAAAAAACAAAACAAAACCGGATACTGGGAAAGTAACTCAGGTCCTCACAGTTGCAAGGCAACCAAGTTATGGACTGAGCTATCTTCCAGCCATAGTTCTAAAATGGTCAAAGCCCTTGTCACTGATTCCAAAGCAATCTTGCAACACAGAACAAATTTCCAGAGGGCAGAAACTACTTCACAGTTCCATGTTCAGACCGTATAACATAAGCTAAGTAATAGCAATTCAAATCTCATGACTCTATCTTGTTATCTTTAAGAAAACCTCAGCCATTTAGAAATGAAGTCAGAATTAAGCCCATTTGTTTTGATATCTGCTAGCACTTGCATCAGGTTTGGTCAAAAGTGTATACTTCAATGAAAAAATGCCAACAGTAAAAAAGCTTCAAAATTTTATTTCTTTGAAAGGAAAGTGACTGGGTTGAAATAATTTAATTTGGTAAAGATGAAATTTTGTATTCCTGTTACTGGCAAATCTTTGAAGTATCATTTTACTAATTTATAAAATAAAGATTTTATTACTTATTTTGCAGGACTGTTAACAATATTAAATAAAATATTTTCTATAAATTCTGAGCAGAGTGCCTAACATTCAGAGACTCTACTAAGTCTGGAGATAGCTCTCAGTGGAAAGCACATGAATGAGGTTCTAGGTCCAATCCCTTGGGTTTTAGGGCAGTGGGATTCTCTATGAAAGAAACTAAAAGATTGAGAAAATAACCAGATTTTTAATTTAGTAGGAAGGTGATAAGAAAAAAAATGTAATATCTGTCCTATAAATATTAGCAGTTGTACAAGTATGGTAGTGTTCATCTGTAATACCAGTATGTGGGTAGGAAGATCAGGAGTTCAAAGCCAGCTTCAGCTACATAGTCAAGATCAGACTAGGATACATGAGACCTACCCTACCACAAAATAAAACAAAACAGGCAAACAAAACCCCTCAAACATCAACAGCTAATTAAAGGTTAGAAAAGACTCACATTGGGCAGGACAATGGAGTCTGGACCTGTGCTATCTATATTATTAAGGATTCCAGATTGCCCAATGACAGATAACAGAGTAATCATCTTTGCCGAATCATTGGCCTTTTTTTAAATTTATCACTTTTAAATTACTACAAATGATTAGTAAAGAATCAAAATCCGTGGAGAATGTGATTAATCTTTTAAAGTCTTACACATACACATACATTTGGTTCCATACAAGACTGAAAGCTGTTTTCTAGAATAACATGTTTTTCCTCCTAGGAAGATGAACACATTCACTAGTATATTAGCACAGTACAGAAATGAAAAAAGGACTAGCCCCAAAGTTAGAGGTGGAGTATATTATTTAGATTAAAAATGTAAGATCAAAATTATCACATCCAAAACATTCTTTTTTAAAAAAAATTATTTATATGCATAGGTGCTTTGCCTGTACAAATGTCTGTGCACCATGTGCATGGCAGGTGCCTAGAGAGGCCAAAAGAGGGTGCTGGAGCCAAAGAAACTGCAGTTACAGACCAAATGTGAGCCACAAAGTGGGTGCTGAGAATTGAACCTGGTCCTCTATAAGCACAGCCAGTGCTCTAAACTACTAAGCCAACTTTTCAGTCCACTGATCCATCTAGAAGCATCTGGAAGAGAGACTATTAACTTTCTCACACAAAGGCAGATGGAATGGCTCAGAGCTTTTCTCTTAACAATGCTTTCTGCTAATTAAAAATCAAAAATACCTAAATAACGAGAAACTCTTCAGTCTAATTCAATATAATGGAATCTAATTTCAAATGGAAATTAAAGAATATAATTACGTAGCCACCTTGTTGGTAAGAGTTATTTTCTAACATGTAACTATAGATACAAAACCTGTTGTGTTGACTCTTAAAAAGTAGTAAACAGAGACTTGATGCTATAGCCCTGAATTTGATCCGCAGTCAAGCAACATTAAGTAGTGATGGCATACAACTGTAATCCCAGCACTTGTTAGGTGGAGGAAAGGAGGGTCAAAGGTTCAAGGTCAATCCCAGGCACAACTTCATCCCAGGCTAGCATAGGATTCATGAGAGCCAACAACAAACAACAAATCCCCCTGAAACTCCAGACATTTACTATGTAACATAAAATATCTAATTTTATATAACAATGCTACTTTACAAATGATACAATAGGATAGACCAATCCTGAGTTTGTTCAATTAATCTTCCATTTGATTTGCTAATTTAGGTATTACAGATGTGATTTGTAGGGTTTTTTTCCCCTTATTTTTTTTCTTTGGTTAGGGTCTCACTGTGCAGCCTCAGGTTAGAGTCAAACTTGGGGCAATTTTCCTGCCTCAGCTTTCCAAGTGCTGGATTATGGCTGCTAGCTACTATGCCTGATTTGATTTGATGTTTTGATGATTGTTGCTAAATTATGCTCACAACAAAGCAGTCATAAACTATGGGTCATACTAAATTCTTCCAGTGACTTTTTCATTAAGTTGATATTACTATTATTTATACTGTTGAGTTTTCAACCTTAGTTTTGGTTGAACTAAAAACAATCACCACCACCACCCCCCAACTTATGTAATACTGTCATTTTTACATATTAAGTTTCTAGTCTTAAACAAGGAACGGAAATCATACGTTTGAATGGAATTTTTAATTAGGTCAAACTTAATCCTTCACCTCAAGAGGTAGCATATGGTCTAGTTAATTGTGGGCTCTGTTGCTAGGCTATCTGGATTTGACTCCCAGCTCTACTACTTAAGTATAGTACAATCTCTCCCAAGGCCTTAGTTTCTTTTGGGTAGGTGCCGATGTTTCAATCAAACTATAAATGTTCAGTGTTCACAGTGGAGCAAGTACCTTATAAGAATTACTTATTTTTATTTCTTTAAAATTTTTTTGAGACAAAGTTTCTCTGTTGTAATTCTGGCTGTCCTGGAACTCATTTTGTAGACCAGGCCATCCTTGAACTCACAGAGATCTGTCTGCCTCTGCCTCCTAAGTGCTGGGATTAAAGGTGTATGAAACCACCACCCTGCTCTTATTTTTTATTATAGTGACTATAGTAGGTTAGCATTGTATAGGCTGTTAACAAATTGTCCTGGTAAGTGCAAGAAAAACCCATTAATAATAGGAGTAGATCTAGACTCATGCTGCTCTCACAGCTCTGTCCTTTATGATCCTCTTGTTTCAGGAATGCCTACATTCCATGAGAGCGTAAATCCTGCTTTCAATGTCTCACTCTTGGCCAAAGTCTTATGAAAACAATTCTTACAACACTAAGTAGAATGATTTCAATCACAGGAAGCCATAAGCTTGACGAGTCAGATATTTGTATCTAAGGAACCACAGCTTCTTCACTGGCAAATTCCAGGGTAGATTCTGAGGAAATTCTCACTGGAGTCAAATGATACAGCATCAAAGGACAAATTGGTCCTCAGAAGTCCCTACAGATTCAGAGGTGACTGATACCTATCTGGAAGGACTGGTGAGGAAGAGGGTAGGAATGGGAAGGGAGGAGACTGAACTGAGTAACTAAAGCAATTAGAAAAGATATCCTGTTAGGATGGGCAGGGTCCTAGAAGACCCTGTTATACAGGCATCACAGGAAAATCAGGGATTTCTGGAAACAGCTGTGAGAATCAACCTAACAATCAGAACAGAGTTATTTCAACCAGCTTTGACAAATCCAAAGTTACACTGATAGACACACGTTAATGTTGGCCCTAGTTTAGTGCATTAAGGGAATGAGGCCAAGGTCCAGTTAACTTTAAACTGTGCAACTGATAACATAAGCCTGTTTTATTGCAGTTGTTAACTGCTTGCTACAAGGAAAATTCAGCAAATTGTACCCTAAAACTCCTAATGATTCTGGAACAGAAAGCTGGGGTATCTTGAACTTAATAAATTAGAAATTAGTAACACACTTTTTATATTAACTATGTACATTAACATACCATATGGAAGAAGGAAGATAATTCCTCAAGCCATTTTATTATTTCTGGGAAGTCAAGAATCCAAACCTATGTTTCTAGTCTTACTCACCTGCTACTCTTTCATCAGTCTCCCTGTTACCGTCATCTGAGTATCTTGCAAAGTCTAAAGAATCCAGAGTACTAATGCTCCCAGCTCGATCTGTAGAAAAGAGAAAAGTAACAGAACGAACAGTTGTTTACTTAACTGCAAAATAAGGGATTATAATTCAAGTACCCATGAGTATTTTCTTTTAACAAAATTTTGACTCTTAAGTTCTACACATTCTTAAACAAACAAAAAAGTTAAAAATGTTCAAACCAATTCAATCACTTTAGACAATGTGTTTCCCTACCCAAATATCTGGTCCATTTTTATGAACAAACCAAATATAGAGCATATTACAATTAGTACAACCAGAACCAGCCAAAAAACCAAACACTCTAAACATACAATAACCACCTCCCCCAAGAGTTATTTGAATTGCCACCTGCAAGACTTTGTAGATTTACTCTGCGCTGGATAACTGCTGAATGAAAACATAAATCCCTGGAAAAAACAGACCAAACCAGTCTTCATAATCTAACATATATAATATTCAACATAGAGTCCAAAAGGACTTGATACACTGGAACCGTAAACTGTCATCCAGCCCCAAGAGAAAATATGAGCAAAAGGGATCAATTCCAAGGCAAGCCACATGATAACCAGGACACAATGGATTTTTAAACAGCTGTTAAAATTATGTTCAGTAAATGAAAGTGTGGTGGTTTGAATGAGATGTCCCCTGTAAATGTCAGGCATTTGAATACTTGGCCCTCAGTGGTTGGCATCTGAGGATGCTTAGGAGTTATCTTGCTGAAGATAGTGTGTCACTGGACACAGGCTTTGATGTTTCAAAGGCCATGCATCATTTGAAGGGAGCTTCTTTCTTTTTTAGTAGGAGTTTTGTGTTCACTGTGCAAGATGTGAGCTCTCAGCTATACATGCCACCGTGTCCCCCTGCCTACTGCCACGCTTTAAATTTCCAATGGTGATGGACACTATTTGTCTGGAACCTTAACTCTAAAATAAACCCTTACTTTGACAAGTTGTCTTGGCTATAATGTTTTAACACAACAATAAAACAGTAACAAAATCAGAAAGGACAGAAAATCCTAGTAGGAAAATACAGAATATAGAAAATACCAATGGAAACTTTAGAAGATATCAGTAGGCTTGAAAAGCAAATGCTTCATACCAAAAGTCCAACGCAGAGTATAATAACAGAATAAACACAACAGAGGAAAGAGTTAAAAAAATAATTACAGGCGCAGTGAGATGGACTCAGTGGGTAAAAGCACATGCTGACAAGTCTAATGTGACCTGTGGCAGTCCTTGGGCTCCAGATAGTGAGGAGGGAACCAATTTCTCTAAGTGGCCCTATGACTTCTGGGTGTGTGTGCGTAGACATATACACAAATGAAAAAAAAAAAGATTGAAGAAAATATTAACCTGAAGAATAAAGAAACGTGACTAAAATGAAATTAACAGAATTATTTCCATGTAACAATGACAAAATGTCTAAGATACATAGAAATGGAGGCAACAACAGGTTCAAAAAAACAACAGATTCAAAAAAGTTAGAGGATACCAAAGAGGATCCAGAAACAGGAATATCATAATCAAACTGATGAAAACCAACAAAATAGAACATTTTAAGAGCTGATCGAGGAAAACAGCCCATTCACATATACAATGTAAAGGCATGGGCCACTACAGATGAATTCATTTGTCAAAACGCATCAGACTTAGAAGGCTAGTGTCTATGAGATATAAAAAACTGAAAAAAAAATCTGAACATTAAGAAAACAACCTAATCGAAAATTGGGTAGAGAACTAAGCAAAGAGTTCTCAAAAGATAAGACACAAATGGCTACTAAACACTTAAAGAAATGTTCAACATTTGTTTGGGGGGGTCAGGGAAATGGAAATAAAATTACTTTGAGATTTCATCTTACTCCAGTCAGATGACCAAGATCAATAAAACAAATGACAGTATATGTTGGAAGGATGCAGGGAAAGGGGAATATTTATTCATTGCTGGTGGGAGTGCAAACTGGTACAGCCATAATGGAAATCAGTGTGGTGGATCCTGAGGAAGCTGGGAATCGATCTACCTCAAAATCCATCTATACCATTCTTGGGCATATGCCCAAAGGACTCTACATCCTATTACAGAGACACTTGCTCATCTCTGTTCATTGATGCTCTATTCATAACAGCCAGAAACTGGAAACAGCCTATATGTTTGTCAACAGATGAATGGATAATGAAAATGTAGTAATGGAATGCTATTCAGTTGTTAAAAAAAAATGAAATTTGCAGGTAAATGGATTGAGCTGGGGCGGGGGGAATCAATCTAAGTTTGGTAACCCAGACCCCCCAATGACAAATACTGTATTTTTCTCTTATATGTAGATGTTAGTTTTTAATATTTGTGATATAATCCAAATAACCACAGAAGTTCATATCTATTAAGAGACTAGCAGAGAGAAGATTTCCTTAAAGAAAGGGAAATGGAATATACTGTTATGGAGAGACAAGGAAGATAGAATAGGAAGATTAAGTAGGGAGGGGTATGAGAGAGGAGAATAAAGTGTGAATATGGGAAGGGACAACTAGTACTAAAGAGCATTTGAAAAACCACACGGAAACCTATTACTGTACATACACACATGCATGCGCGCGTGCACACACACACACACACACAAAAGAAATCTAAATGTATGAAATGTATGTATATACATTTATATAGGAAAGAAATCTAAATGGACTCACCAGATAATAGGGGAAACAATGCCTTAACCAGACATCTTATGCTACCAAGTAAAAACCTCCAGTGACAGCAATGAATTGCATCTTGTGGAGTCATTGGCCAAAGCAGACCCACGGAAGTGTGCAAACATCAGACTATTGCTAAGGCTATTGGTTACTACCCACAATCTGGTGGTAAAGGCCTATTGCTGAAGACAAACTTTATACATCTCAGTGAACACATATACACATATCTATGTATATGTAGGGATGGAGGAAGAGAGAGAAAAAACAGTTGGGTGTATAGGGAGGTGGGGAGGATCTAGGAGGAATTGGGAGAGGGGGAAAACATGATCAAACTATATTGTATGAAAAATATTTTCAATTAAAAAAATAGAAAAAATCTTTAAACTCTACTCTTAAGATTGGTAAACCTTACTGAGTTTTAGTTCAAAGGGTAGAAATCCCATTTTAAAATACTGACCTCCAATGAATACTATCCAGGTTAAAAAAAAAAAAATCCAGGGAAAAGTATACTGCTTACAACTTGCAATGTTTTATCCACTGGATAGGATCACTTGGGAGAGCAGCCTCTGTGAATGTCTGTACCGGGATTACCAGGATTCGGTTGACCACCTGTGGTACCATTCTCTGTGCTAGGATACTGGACTGCATAAAAGGAGAGAGCGACCTGAACATGAGCATTTATCTCCTTCTGCTTCCTGAATAATATGACCAGCTGCCTCAAACTCCTGCTGTATGATGAACTGTACCCTAGAACTGTGAGTCAAAATAACCCTTCTTTCTGTAAGTTGTTTTTTTGTCAGGATATTTTATCACAGCCATAGGAAAAATAATATAGCTCCTTATTAGTTACTGATATCGCCAACCTGTGTATAAAAAGCATAACAGAAGGAAGATCTTGTATCAACCAATATTAAAAACAAGTGATATTACCAAAACCAAAACCAAAACCAAACTTCTACCATGTCCATGCAACTACATTTGTGAATACTCTTTGGATACTGTGTTTTTAAAATATGCACAAAATAGTAATAATTGTCTCTGTGAGCAGAATGTTATTTTTCAACTGTATGTTCCTCTCTATAGTATTTGAGTATTTTGTTTGTATTTTTGTTATTTTCTTCCCACATTATATTTATTTATTTATTTGGTTTTTTTGAGACAGGGTTTTTCTGTATAGTAGCCCTGGCTGTCCTGGAATTCATTCTGTAAACCAGGCTAGTCTTGAACTCAGAGATTCTCCTGCTTCTGCCTCCTGAGTGCTGGATTAAAAGTGTGTATCACCAATGCCTGCCTCACTTCATACTTTTTGATTTTTACCTAGCTCTGACAGTATTTTATACATTGTGCACAGAATTATTTACTTCACATTTGTATCCTAGCACAAAGAAATTTGTTAATCTGTATTAACAACAGTAACCAATAATAGCAAAGTGAGAAGAAAAAAAACAAGCATGAAAACAGAGGATGAGATCAAGCCACAGGACAGGGATAAAACTGGCGGTTCAGGTGCAAACTGGAAGTATGAACTAAGGTAGTACACAACTACAGAACTAAGATGGCAGAAACAGCAGAAAAATCTGTGACACTACTCTGAGCAATCATATACCTCTACAACAGGACTGGCAGGTTTTAGAAACAAGCTGACTTGTGATTTTGGAAATGGGTGAGACAATCTGGAAGACTACACCCATGCTTACAACTTTGTTTTATTCTCCCTGAGGCTGAGCCATGCTCTATCACCAGAAAAATAATGTGCAATCATGCTTCTAAACTTCTTGACCAACATAAATCATACAAGCTAACCTGGGCTTGTTAGATGATTTGATTCAGAATAGTTGATAACTGTGTTTGGATTTGGTTAGTAGTTAATGTAGACACTCACAACTGATCTGAGTATGTCAATAGAGTGCTCGGCCACAAATGAGAATCTATATCACACTCCTTAAAGGCTTAAGGGACTGTTGCAAAAGATGTAAGAGTCAGAGGTGCTGCACCCATGAACTCACGGCAGCTGTGGTTGCCCTGAACAAGACCTACACAAGATCAAGCCAATCAACATTCCAACAAGTAGGGAGGGGCTTACAAGTTCACACAACTACCTGAGGAGCCAGGGAGACAGTTGATGGCTTTTTGGTGAGTCAGTTCTTCAAGGGCAAACATGCTTCAGCGAAAGGACTCATACCCATGAGTACATGGGCAGCATAGAGGACTGGGTGGGTTATTTAAAAAGAGGGGAGAGGGACATGAAGTTGAACAGGTGAGGAGTTAGGAGGAATGGAAGATGGATATGATTGAAACATTGCATGAAATTCTGAAAGAATAAAAAATATTCTATTAAAAATATGCTTGGCTCTCTGTGAAAGCTTAGCAGATGCTCCTGGGTAGCTTAAAAGCTTACAATCACATGCATTGTGTGACTGTACTGACTGAGATTAATGCTGTGCAGTGTAGCTACCTTGATGAAAAGGAGTGGCTACTGGCAGATCATTCACCTACCCCCTCAATATTGTGCTATGCTTTCTCAATTCATCCTTTAGATTATCAATTTTGTTATCACCTTGTTTGCCTTCTGTGCTGATTGGCCATTCTGAGTAAAGACATACTCTGAAGTATTAGGTACTTTGCTTGATCATAAACTGAAACAACCTAACTTTTGCTGAGTTGTGTCTAAAGCAGACATAATAGAGTAGTTGTGGTAGAATTAACATTAAGATAGAGATCTGAGTTCAAATCCTACATCTGCCACTCAGAAGATAAAACATTAAAATCTTCCAATTCGTAGTCATGGTCTCCTACACACACACACACACACACACACACACACACACATGCACATCTTTGGAAATATAGCACAGTTTGTCTATCATATGCAGGGTCCTAGGTGTGTAATCCCTAGTCTTGGGAAATGAGAGGTAGGAGCTCCAGGCTAACAAGTAAAATGACTATATCATTACTGTCATTGAATCAAATAAAAAAGAGCTAAAGGCCATGATGTGTGTTAAAACTAAACCTGGGGTGTACATAAAGTACTATAAAGGTGACGTTTGGGCTGGGTTCTGATGAGGGAGTTTGTCAGATGACAATCATTAGGTAATTTAGACAGTTATAAAAGAAAGAAATATGCTTAGGATTTTCCTTGAAAGAAAATGCACCCTTCCCAGTTCTACTATATTCAACTAAACAATTTAAGTCTCTGGAATCATACAAAATACAGACACGCAGAAAAATCAACTAGGCTTATTCGTTAGTAAAATCTAGTTTTTATTCACAGAACCCACAAAAGTATTAGCAGTAGTGTGGGAAAAACTTGACACCTCTTAAAAAGGACACTGAGAATCCTCATATAAAGCCTATAAATAAATAACGACCAAGTCAGTGATTACTAGGCTGCTAAAAATGATTGTAGCAATAAAAAAAAGTGCAAAGTGTAGGCCTCTAGTGTATTCAGAGGGGGGAAAAAGCCTTCACAGTGGTGCTATGGTGAGAAAGAAAGCAGGCAGAAGATTCTTGGTCTGTTCCGCAGCTTTCTTGTATATTTAGCACTACTGAAATTGGGGTAGTGAAATTGAACTATGTTGATATTATTTAAACAGAACACATTCTATGAAG
This sequence comes from Cricetomys ansorgei, assembly GCA_026225945.1. NCBI lineage: Eukaryota > Metazoa > Chordata > Mammalia > Rodentia > Nesomyidae > Cricetomys > Cricetomys ansorgei. The sequence goes on from JAMJFZ010004223.1 coordinate 3,407,973, forward strand.
CATACAATCTCAATTCCTTTTTTTTTATTAGCATATAGTAATTGTACAAAATAATGCAAAAAACCAATTTTTTGAGTTAAGAGGTCTTCCAAAGACAAAAGGTCTCCAGTGGATCCAACTTTAGCAGAGAGCACTGAGTACATTTCCCGTTCTGTTCTTTCTTACTTCTTAAGAAACACTATTTCCTGGTAGTGTGATTCAAGAGACTGGGTGAAAAAGGAAAAGTGCTTAGGGTAAAATTGCCCAAGTAATAAGGAAGCTTTCTAGACTGCCATAATAGCCAGTAAACTGGAAACTGTTGATGTTATAGGTCCCGACACCAACAGGGGAGCCAGGCGCGTGAAAACACCTGCCAAACACTGGAGGCCGTACAGAGAGCAGCCACAGCGCGATCTCTGCTTCCAGCACGCAGGGCACCTCCCACCTCGCTCGCGACGCTCCCGCTTCTCAAAACGACCCTGGACTGAGCACCCGCCCACAAGGACCCCTTCCACGGCACAGTAACTCTTCTAACCCCGCGTCTGCAAGTGCGACAGGCTGCGCCTACTTACTGAGCTGCCCTCCGCCCGACGTCGTGCTCGGTTCCCGACCTCCAGCACCCCCAACGCCGGATGCTCCAGGGATGCCAGGCGCCCCCATCCCCGGTGGGGTCCCACTCTGCCTCTCGAAGTTGCCAGGGTTGGAGAAGTAATCGCGCAGCCGCGGTAGCTCGCGGCCGCTCTCCAACAGCTCGGTGTGCAGCTCCAGGGCAGTCAGCAAGTACTGATCGCGCAACAGCTGGGCGGCGATGGCATCGATGGACAGTCGGGCAGGGGTCTCCCCGCTGCAGCCCAGGGCGGCCGGAGCGCCGGCCGCTTCCACAGGGAGCGCCGGCCGCGCGCCGCTCCCCAGGGCCACGGGGTCCTGCGGCGACAGCGAGCCCGCAGAGCCCGGATCTAGGCCGACCCCGGCACCCAGCCGAAGTCCTGCCCGCCGCTCCCCGGTCGCCGCTACCTCGTCGTCGTCCTCATCGGAATCGCTGAGGAATGGATTTACGCCGCCACCGCTGCCCCCACCTCCGGGCGCCATCGCCGCCATCTTACTCTCAGGAGTGTGGCTGCTTTCCTTCCCGGCCCGACAGGCCGCGACGCGGATCCCCTTCCGTTCCTGGGAGCCACGGAGCACCCAGGCAGCCCTGCCGAGCGCGTCCCTCCTTCTCACCTAGAGACCAGGCCGGTCTGGCAGGCAGGAGGCCGGGATGCAGCAGCAGCACCCGCCGCCTCAGCCGCCGCTGCACCAGCAGCCGGCTCTGCAGGCGTCTTCCTGGTCTCTAGTCTCGCGAGAACTGACTTGTGTCCCCGCCCCGTCTCCGCCTCAAGTCCCACCCACTTCGGGCTCCGGAGTCGGAAGATTGAAGGACCCGCTCAGGGCTCGAACGTGAAGCCCCGCCCACAGCCAGTCGCGGATTGGCTAGAGGGACAGGGCGGAGAGTTCTCGCGAGAGCAGAGGAGGCCTGAGGCGTGTTGGGGGCGTTTCCTAGAGCGGCGGAGGCGGAGGTGGCTGGGGGCTACCTGTTTGCTGAGGTTTAGGAAGGAGGACGGAGGGGACCCTGACGGCGTCTTTCATGACTCTGGGTCCGGCCTTCGTGCTGAGGAGACCCCGTTCCCGAGACCGGGGCTGAGCCGGATGAGCCCAGGTACAGTCAGGGTGTGGCGCGGCCCCGGCTGGGTGGCCTCGCACCCTCTGCTCCTGCTCGCGTCTTTCTGCCGCTGTTAGTTGTCTCCGCCCAGATCGCTGGTGACTAGAGCAGCGGTCGGTCTGGCTTCTTTGCTCTGCCGTACTTTCCCAGCCATGTGCTTCCTCACTTGGGGCCCTCGCGGTTAGTGTGTGTGTGTGAGTGTGTGTGTGAGTGTGTGTGCAGGGTGCAGATAGAGCCGGGTGTGTGTGTGTGTGTGTGTGCAGGGTGCAGTGTGTGTGTGTGTGTGTGTGCGCGCAGATAGAGCCGGGTGTGTGAGTGTGTGTGTGTGTGTGTGCGCAGGGTGCAGTGTGTGTGTGTGTGAGTGTGTGCGCAGGGTGCAGTGTGTGTGTGTGTGAGTGTGTGTGCAGGGTGCAGATAGAGCCGGGTGTGTGTGTGTGTGTGTGTGCAGGGTGCAGTGTGTGTGTGTGTGTGTGTGTGCGCAGATAGAGCCGGGTGTGTGTGTGTGTGTGTGTGTGCAGGGTGCAGTGTGTGTGTGTGTGAGTGTGTGCGCAGGGTGCAGTGTGTGTGTGTGTGAGTGTGTGTGCAGGGTGCAGATAGAGCCGGGTGTGTGTGTGTGCAGGGTGCAGTGTGTGTGTGTGTGTGTGTGTGCGCGCAGATAGAGCCGGGTGTGTGTGTGTGTGTGCAGGGTGCAGTGTGTGTGTGTGTGAGTGTGTGTGCAGGGTGCAGATAGAGCCGGGTGTGTGTGTGTGTGTGTGTGCAGGGTGCAGTGTGTGTGTGTGTGTGTGCGCAGATAGAGCCGGGTGTGTGTGTGTGAGTGTGTGTGCAGGGTGCAGTGTGTGTGTGTGAGTGTGTGTGCAGGGTGCAGATAGAGCCGGGTGTGTGTGTGTGTGTGTGTGTATGCGCAGATAGAGCCGGGTGTGTGTGTGTGTGTGTGTGTGCAGGGTGCAGTGTGTGTGTGTGTGAGTGTGTGTGCAGGGTGCAGTGTGTGTGTGTGTGAGTGTGTGTGCAGGGTGCAGATAGAGCCGGGTGTGTGTGTGTGTGTGTGTGTGCAGGGTGCAGTGTGTGTGTGTGTGTGTGCGCAGATAGAGCCGTGTGTGTGTGTGTGTGTGTGTGTGTGCGCGCGCGCGCAGGGTGCAGTGTGTGTGAGTGTGTGTGCAGGGTGCAGTGTGTGTGTGTGTGAGTGTGTGTGCAGGGTGCAGATAGAGCCGGGTGTGTGTGTGTGTGTGTGTGTGCAAGGGTGCAGTGTGTGTGTGTGTGTGTGCGCAGATAGAGCCGTGTGTGTGTGTGTGTGTGTGCGCGCGCGCAGGGTGCAGTGTGTGTGAGTGTGTGTGCAGGGTGCAGTGTGTGTGTGTGTGAGTGTGTGTACAGGGTGCAGTGTGTGTGTGTGTGAGTGTGTGTGCAGGGTGCAGATAGAGCCGGGTGTGTGTGTGTGTGAGTGTGTGTGCAGATAGAGCCGGGTGTGTGTGTGTGTGTGTTTGTGCAGGGTGCAGTGTGTGTGTGTGTGTGTGTGCGCATATAGAGCGGGGGGGGGAGTGTGTGTGTGTGTGTGTGTGTGAGTGTGTGTGCAGGGTCTGCCGTACTTTCCCAGCCATGTGCTTCCTCACTTGGAGGCCCTCGCGGTTTGTGTGTGTGTGTGCAGGGTGCAGTGTGTGTGTGTGTGTGTGTGTGCAGATAGAGCCGGGTGTGTGTGTGTGTGTTTGTGCAGGGTGCAGTGTGTGTGTGTGTGTGAGTGTGTGTGTGCGCATATAGAGCCGGGTGTGTGTGTGTGTGTGTGCGCAGATAGAGCGGGGGGGAGTGTGTGTGTGTGTGTGCGGGTGCGTGTGTGTGCAGGGTCTGCCGTACTTTCCCAGCCATGTGCTTCCTCACTTGGAGGCCCTTGCGGTTAGTGGGTGTGTGTGTGCGTGTGTGTGCAGGGTGCAGATAGAGCCGGGTGTGTGTGTGTGTGTGCATGGTGTAGTGTGTGTGTTTGTGCAGGGTCTGCCGTACTTTCCCAGCCTTGTGCTTCCTCACTTGGAGGCCCTTGCGGTTAGTGGGTGTGTGTGTGTGTGTGCAGGGTGCAGATAGAGCCGGGTGTGTGTGTGTGTGTGTGTGTGCAGGGTGCAGTGTGTGTGTGTGTGCAGGGTCTGCCGTACTTTCCCAGCCTTGTGCTTCCTCACTTGGAGGCCCTTGCGGTTAGTGGGTGTGTGTGTGCGTGTGTGTGTGTGTGCAGGGTGCAGATAGAGCTGGGTGTGTGTGTGTGTGTGTGCAGGGTGCAGTGTGTGTGTGTGTGTGTGCAGGGTGCAGTGTGTGTGTGTGTGTGTGCAGGGTGCAGATAGAGCCGGGGGTCAAAATCTGTGTGTGTGTGTGTGTGTGTGTGTGTGTGCAGGGTGCAGTGTGTGTGTGTGTGCAGGGTCTGCCGTACTTTCCCAGCCTTGTGCTTCCTCACTTGGAGGCCCTTGCGGTTAGTGGGTGTGTGTGTGCGTGTGTGTGTGTGTGCAGGGTGCAGATAGAGCCGGGTGTGTGTGTGTGTGTGTGTGTGTGTGCAGGGTGCAGTGTGTGTGTGTGCGCGCGCGCAGGGTGCAGATAGAGCCGGGGGTGGAAATCGTGTGTGTGTGTGTGTGTGTGTGTGTGTGTGCAGGGTGCAGTGTGTGTGTATGTGTGTGTGCAGGGTGCAGATAGAGCCGGGGGTGGAAATCGTGTGTGTGTGTGTGTGTGTGTGTGTGTGTGTGCAGGGTGCAGTGTGTGTGTGTGTGTGCAGGGTGCAGATAGAGCCGGGGGTGGAAATCGTGTGTGTGTGTGTGTGTGTGTGTGCAGGGTGCAGTGTGTGTGTGTGCGCGCGCGCAGGGTGCAGATAGAGCCGGGGGTGGAAATCGTGTGTGTGTGTGTGTGTGTGTGTGTGTGTGTGTGCAGGGTGCAGTGTGTGTGTGTGCGCGCGCGCAGGGTGCAGATAGAGCCGGGGGTGGAAATCGTGTGTGTGTGTGTGTGTGTGTGTGTGTGTGTGTGTGTGTGTGCGCGCGCAGGGTGCAGATAGAGCCGGGGGTGGAAATCGCAACGCCGGAGTTTCGAGTTGCACTCGTCTGGAAACGGCCTGGACTTGGAGGACGGACTCGCGCTCTGTAAACCCTTGGCGACCAGCGTGCAGTCTGCAGCTAAGGGACCTCTCAGACTGCTAAGGGCTGTCTGGCCAGCAGAAGTGAGTAAACGGCAGCCCGGCCAGCTTCGATGACCGCATCCAGGCCGCTCTACTGAGACACTCGCAGGGGAACCGCTGTCACCTACCTCTTGTTCAAAACCGCTCTGGTCCACCAAGCCCTCGAAACTACCCCCGAGTTCGTTTAGTCTAGCGTCGAGGTTTTGGTCGTCTGCAGCTCGCTATACTCCTGTTTGGAAGACCGCTTATCTTTTCGTGCCCTTGCTTGGCTATAGACTGAGGCGATAAGGAAACGTTTCCCTGCCGTTCGTATTAGACTGCTAGTCGGGTAGCTTCTGTTTTGTTACATACAGATTGCCACTTTTTCCTGGATGTAGCTTTCTTTTCCTACTAACCGGCTCCTTGCTGACAACAGAAATCTCCAGTGCACTGCGGAGCAACCCGCTCTGTTATATATGTTATACAATGAAGCCCTGAAGTGTCTCCTTTCGCTCTGTGGAAAATAAAAAAATAGAGCATTGTTATATGACCTTAGGTCCGGTTATTGGTTTACATGTAAAGTATGTCAGCAGTTAAGTGTAGGCTTTAGTTTCAGTTTCATGAGTCTCAATAAACTAAAATTTCATTTGGATGAGGCTTTGAGAGTTTTCCCCCCCTGTTATTGTTATTGTTGTTTGGGTTTTCTTAGAAGCTTTGAAAATAGTGTTATGTGTGATGCGAAGGAAGGTGTGTGGGGAAATACTGGAGGTGGAGGTGGATGGTGTAAGAGGGCATGGGGACAGGGAGATGGTGGGGGATTAACACAAATTGTAAAAGGCCATCAGGAACTTTGCTGCATTGTAAGATAATTTAAAAATAGTGTTAGTAGTGAGGATGATATATTAATACGGAAAAAAAGGATCTTCAATATCATGGATCTAGTATAAAATGGCCAATACTGTATTCTATTTTACTTTAGCAAAGGGATTATCAGTCCTTACTTTGAGATTGCCAATGAGATTAACAATAAAACCAAATTTTGGAATGGAGGGTTAGCGAATGGCACGGGAAAGGCATGCGTAGAAATGTGTTGTTTATGTACAGTTTTTCCTTCTCTGTAATGGGTGGGTTTAGAAATCTGCATTCAGGGTTCCCGAGGAGAACTGCACTTAAGCTAATAGAAGAGACTATCATGTTATTTATTCTGAGACACTGGAAGTGTTTGAGCTACGTCCTCTCAGCTCACTTGTACTCATTTGCTCAGGGGGTGATAATAAAGTACATAGAACTGTGACTGTTCTTGTCACGGTGCCTGTAGCTGGTTGGCAGCAAATGTTAGTATGGTCAGTTATTAATTAATGAAGTTTTGGATACTGAGGACATTTGGCAGGCTTTTAAAAGCAAGTATCAATGGTTTACAGACCCTGGAAAAGCAATTAAGTCAGTAAGGCTAAAAGAGGCAGCAGATTTAATTTAGAGTCTGAATTCTAAAGCACAAACTGAGAATAGATTTAAATGTTTTCCTCTGAGTCTTAAGTTGAATGCAGAACTTTTTCTGTGGGTGACCTGTGATAGACATCTGTAGTTACTACTTCTGGTTCCTGTCCTGTAACCAGGGACTTGTTTATCTGACTGTAAGAGATCAACTGGCCAGTTTTCCCGTAGAGTACTTTGCCTCTCTGTGTCATGCATGAGTAGTTTTAATTGTCAGTTAAAAATGCACACACTGGGATATTAAGAATTTCTGACCTCGTTTATAATTTATTAGTAGTTGTTGGAAAATTTCTTTCTTCTCTGGAAGACTGACCCAGATCAAAGCTTTTAGCTGACATTTTAACTGACTAAGGATAATCATTGAAATTGTCTCTTAGCAATAAAAATATAAAAGATAGCTTTCCCCCACACTGTTCAATCATTTATGTGTTAGAATTATTCAGAGATTTGACAATCTTAAATAACCACAAGTAATGTTATAAATGTAAAGTTCGGTTGATTTACTGTTTGGTAATGCCTAAGACTTTATTAGTTTTTAGTTTATGGTGGTAAATATTTCACAGATGTAAACTAGATTTCTACAGGCAAATGAATATGTATGTTATAAATTTTAATAGTTATGAATTTATTTTGGAGGCTTCCAAACCATTCCACTATGCCAGCGAAGTTTTATTTTTCAATAAATGTGAATAAAACATGATTACCTTTAAAGAAAAATGATATATAACAATTGCTTGAGATACATGTAATTGGGTATAATAAGCAGTATATGAATATTCATACTATATTATAGGTCCCTGCAACTTCATGTATAATAAAAGCCCATGTATAAAATATGGGCTTCTTTGAGTTTGTTTTGAAAATCTTTGAAGCTTCACAGATCTGTTTGGTCCAAGGAGACTCAAATAGAGAAACAAGGCGACCTCTAGTGGTTATCTTACATACTGCCCTTGAAATGCAATACTAAATGATTTATTGAGCAAACGTTTGAAATGTTTTTGCATAGACCTGCGATGGATGCTAATGATGACCCTTCCTGCTGTCCTTGAATTATAGACATTAAATTACAAAAGACATAGTTGTGTACTTACAAAGATTCTGGTTTTCACCTTAGTTGGTGCATAGTCCCTGAGGATGTAAGGCTTGTAAGGACCTGAGAATGGGATGGGAGATGATGGATCATAGGCTGGAAGTGCACTCTAGGGATGCCATTTGTACCCATGAAGGTCTACAGCATCAGAGAGAACACAGTACTTGAAACAGAAGGGTGGTGAGGTGAGATAACCATACTGGTTATGAGACAAGGCTAGAAAAGGAAGTAAGTCTTGTTTAGGATGAGGAGAGGTGCTGCAGAGGTTTATGCAAAAGGATGAGTTGTTCAGAGTTCTGTTTTTATAAATTTAAAAAAAAGAAGAAAATCCTGTGACTACATGGTGGTGGTTAGAGTGTAGAGGAAGAGCTCTTCGTTCAGGTGAACGATGGCTTATACACATGAGAGGTGGGGTAACAGTGGAGAGGAAAACAGATGATTAGGTTCAAGAAACAAAATGGGCATGATTTAATATGGGAGATAAATGTCTTAAAATGAGTAACTCCTAACTGTCTTGCATATGTCAGTACAATGTTGTGAGACTAGGGATATGATTAAGCATGGCATACTGGGGTAAAAGTGTGAGGAGAGATTGCCTAGGATCAAGTTTTCATCTCCAGCATTTGATGTCTGAAATGCACCTCTTCTTCATCGGCCAAGGAAGGCGGTAGGAAGTGAAAGCAGTAATGTTCACAGATACTAAGAGATGAACGCCTTCTTAAAAGATAAGAAGCTCCAACAGCACACAAAGAAAGGAGGTACAAGATGCAAAGGAAGTTTAATAAATGATTTTGCACTTTTTATTTTCTTGGATGAAAGCTTTCTGTTCTATATAAATGGGACTTTGTTTAAGTTATTTGAGATAGGTCAGAGTAATTTCTTTTCAAAGGTCACATTTAGTCTTTTCAAGAAATTAAGCTGTATTGGGGGACAAAAGCTCAGTAGATATATTTTAATATCTTTTCATTAATCATTATATTTTGGCATATATCCTTGCTGGAGATATAACTTGATTCATTTTCAGTGTTATATAGTATTTTATTATGAATAATCTATCAGTTCTCTATTGTTAGATATGACTTCCAGTTTTTATTATTTTATCTATCTCTGTGTGTATATACATATACACACATATATGTATGCATATATACATACAAAGACACACTTGGACACAGTTGCACATGCACACAGATGCATACACAAACACACACAAAAATGTAATATTTTTAAATGTTTATCTATTTTTTAAATTTTGCCTCCATAAAAATGGAGAGAGGATAATTTTTTTTCCAAGGGAAAATATGCTTTTATTTTATGAAGAAATTGCCTGTTCATTATTTAGGTCCGGGACTAAAGGTCTTCCATGTGAGGTTTTCCTGCCCTCCCACCCTCTCAAGATACACTTTCCTCCAGTTGCCACATTCCCATCATCCACCCGTCCAGGTTCCCAACAACACTGACATGTTGTCTGGCAGGCGTGATTGACTGGTCTGAAATTGTAAGGATAAGGAAGACATTTTACCATGTCTTGGGTTTCCATCAGTAAAAGGGGGTGGCTTATTCCTAAGCCTCTTGTAGGTAATAAAATAAATGTACATAATGGCTCTGAATAAGTGCTTCAAATCTGAGGCATCACTGACATTGTAAAATGCACAGCAGAAGAGCATTTAAGCTGCTCTGGGAACACTACACATGGGATTGGCAGGAACTGAGCAAAGAATTCTTTATTAAAGGAAGGTTTTGAAGACAAATATGAGAAGCTAAATTTTTAAAAGAAACCATTTGCAAATATTTGCCTAGAAGGTAGTAGAATCCTGGCTAATTTTTCTATATTTCCATTATTAATAGTCAGAACACCATTGTCACTGTGATGCCCACTGTGTAGTTTAATGGTCATGTAAACTAGGAAAGAGGAGAACATTACACTGAGAAATTAGATTGCAAAATAGCATGTACTCACTAAAGAAACTTTGATATTTTGCTCACCCTTGGTTCTCTTAGAATTAAAAAAAAAAGTATCTTATAAATTTAACCTATTTGTCAAATTTAATATTTTTAATATGTTTATTTTTGATAAGCACATTTCTGGTGTTTCTTTCCTTTTTAAAGAACATTCCCATCCTTGTGATATTTGATTCTTAAGACCAGAAAGAATAAGATGAGTCTGTAATGTTCATCTTTTGTACTTTTCAGCACAAAGTATTTATCTAATACTGCTTCAAGTAAGAAATCCTAGTTTTGTTTTTTTCTTTCTTAATCTGTAGACACCTTGATCTTTGAGGTTTAATGGTACACTATCTTACAGCATTATTTACATGCTTTACGTTGCTTGGTTTTCTCTCTTTAGTATTTGTAAGCTCATCAGACCTCTGATAGGTCTTCTTTTCTAGGGATACACAATTTGTATTCAATGAATAAATAAACTGCTTTTATTGAATCAGGGAAATAAAGTGTTTATATCAGCAGTGCAAATTTTCTGAAGAAACTTAACTTCTTGTGTGTGACTCAGCAAAATGGGTAGAACAAATGTTTCCTGCTCAGTTTGTTGCTACTCAGGAGGGGTAGACAAACCCCCTGAGCTGATTACCAGAGTAGAAAAATTAACTCACAAAAATTTAAAGTTGTAAATAATTTAATAAATTTAAATTCTAAGATTAGGAACAGTGTAATGTGGGCAACCAAGGATGTTCTAAGTTACATTTTCTGTGTTATTTAGGATTTCCTGTGACTGGACCTTACCTAATTTTAGGACCTTTTGTTCGGTGTTCCTTTGCTAATTTTTAAGTGTTTAGTGTGTAACTGAATTTGTTTCTTAATCCTAATTGTACTCTTTGTTTGGTGTACTTTCACATACATTTTATTTCAGTATTATCTTAGGTTGTTAAGCAATGTCCATTGTTACCATTGTAAATGAAAGGCAAGTTGTTAAGTTTATAGTATCCTGACACATGGTAGTGTATATGAGCCCTCACATATGTGGAATCAAGGTCCCCATCAAGTATGCATAGCTTGACTTTGTTCCCTGTTTCGGCTTCTCTTGCAGCTAGCTCTTCTGGATATGCTGCTGTTTTTTGCCTTGGGATTGCTTGTACATTTTGTGTTCTTCACCTCCATCTTTGACATTTATTTTACATCTCCCTTGGTTCATGGAATGACTCCACAGTTTACACCGTTGCCTCCTCCAGCAAAAAGATTAGTATTATTTGTTGCTGATGGCCTGAGAGCGGATGCTCTTTATGCATTAGATGAAGATGGAAACTCTAGAGCACCTTTCATTAGGTAAGGATGTCAACAGGTACAGGGGTGTGTCTTAGAAATGTTAGCCTGAGGTTAAAAAAAAAAATTATATGATGAGCTTTAAACTTTTAAAGAAGCATTTTTTTGAGACAAGTTCTCACTATGTATCCCTGACTGGCTTGGAACTTGCTGTGTAGACCAGGCTGACCTCAGACTCGAGAGACCTGCCTGCTTCTGCCTCCTGAGTCCTGAGATTAAGGCCATGTATCTCCATGTCTGGCCTTCTTTTTTTTTTTTCCAACTTTAAAAATATGTGAAATGTTTTCTCTCTCTTACACAACTGTGGATGTGTGTATCTTAGAATTTTAATTTTTTCCCCAAACAATTTGAAATTATGACGATGTGGCATTCCCCACCAAACACTACTACACTGCATGTGTTAAGAGCAAAGTCTTTCTTTTATATAGCCATATACCACCTTCACATCAAATAAGATTTAGCAATATAATATCCTGTATAAGCTTTTTCTGCATAATCAAACACCTCTGTTTTGTAGTTTGAAACACTAGGATATAGCGACATCTTGATTCTCTGTAGCAGGGGAATGCTTTCTTTGTTCATATTACCTGGGTTCCTTCATGCTGCTCATCGAATTGGTGGGCAGCCTAGGATTGGGCTCAATTGGGTTTTGAGATTCCTTTCCATCTTACAATTGAACTTTTTTGGTTTGACTTCCTATATAAAATCTTATAAAATCATAAAAGCCTTATGAGATGTTTAATACTAGCGTATGTTAACTGTTCATCCCACTTGTCTTTTAGGAACATTATAATGCATGAAGGCAGCTGGGGAGTATCTCACACACGTGTGCCAACAGAATCTCGGCCTGGCCATGTTGCCCTGATAGCTGGGTTTTATGAGGATGTCAGTGCAGTTGCCAAAGGTTGTGTTCTGAAACAATTTTATGAAATGAAATGCTTGGTATATAAACACTCCTTTCCTACCATGGAATCATGTCATCAGTTGAAAACTCAATGTGATTTTTTAGAGATTTTCTTTGTGTGTGTGTGCATGCTTACTTGTCTTTTTGTGTACCACATGTGTGCAGGTGGCCACAGAGGCCAGAAGAAGGTATTTAACTCTCAGGAACTAGAGTAAGAGGTAATTGTGAGCCATTCAGTGTTGGTGCTGGAAACTAAAGTCAGGACACCTGGTTCAAGAGCAGCAGGTGCTTTTAACCCCTGAGCTATCTCTCAGACCCCAAGACTGTGCTTCGAGATACTTTTGACAAGTCTTTGAGCATGCCTTACTCACCCAAACACATCCTGGTACTGATTCTAGAATTAAACTTTAGTTTGTCATCCTGTACTACTGAAAAAATAAGGATATATGGAAATACAGCTTTGCTAGATATTATAATCAAGAATTTAAAAGTGATTATTTTAGTAAGTAAATTATCCACCATTTATTTTAAGACAGGCATACAATATTCTTAAGAAAATACCAGTTTTAAACAATTACTATTTGAAGAACGCTTCTTCAGGTATGATTTTGCTGTGTACTAATTATATTATTACTTGCTTCTTTTCTCCATTACTCAAAGGATGGAAAGAAAATCCGGTAGAATTTGACTCTCTTTTTAATGAAAGCAAGTACACATGGAGCTGGGGGAGTCCAGATATCTTGCCTATGTTTGCCAAAGGTAAGAGACATTGATTATGTTTTCTCAGGTAGAAATAAGTCATAAATAAATGCTTTTATTCCTGCAGTATTGAGGAGTGGACCTAGGGTCTCTCACATACTAGGATAGTATGTTACTCAACTACACTCTAACCCTTGGCTTTTTATTCTTTATCTAAAAATACTCAGGCAGATGTGGTTTGAGAATACCTTTAATCCCAATTTTCTGAAGGCAGAGGCAAGTAGATCTCTCTGAGCTTGAGGCCAACCTATCCTACATAATGAGTTCCAGGCCAGCCAGAGCCACATATTTTGTGTGCTCACGGTATGCATGGTACCCATCCAGAAATCAGAGGCAACCTGCAGGAGTCTGTTCTTTCCTTCCACCTCGTGGATCCCAGAGATGGAACTCAGGTTGCCAGGCTTGGTAGCAAGTGCCACTACCTGCTTAGCCATGTTGCTGGCCTGTTTTTTTATTTTATTTTTCATTTTTATATGTTATTGTATTTATTCATTTCTAGAGATCTTTAGCATCTTTGAAAACAGAGACGTGTCTTATAATGGACTGGATTGTCAGTTTAACAGACAGGTTTGCCCTTTGTTGTATTTTAAATATTGCTATATAACACTTAGTGTTTTGAATTCAATGAAAAGATATATGGTTCGATCATATAACAACCTTATAAACTTAAACTTCAGTTTTCTTTTTTATAAAATGTATTGGAGCCAGGTGGTGGTCCCAGCACTCAGGAGGTAAAGGCAGGCAGATCTCTGTGAGTTCCAGGCTAGCCTGGTCTACAGAGTGAGTTCCAGGACAGCCAGAGTTACAACAGAGAAACCCTGCCTCGAAATCCTTCCCCCCCCCAAAAAAAAGTATTAGAATGATGAATACACCTTATAAGCTTGTCTTCAGAATTAAATGAGTCAATTGAATAATTTAACAAAGTGCTTGTTCTCTTATGGGGACAGTGTTGGTGTCTGGTTCTTTATACTTAAACAATTTGTTAATGAAGCCAATAGATACTCACATAAAATTTTAAATATTCAAACATTTATAACAACTAATCTACTTACTGTGCCATAATTTTGGCATTTAATGTATATCATATTAATGTGGTATTTAATATATTGAAGTGCCACATACAGTTCACTGCATTGACATTTAGATTTGTTGAATTTGTTTATGTGCACAAATTCACAAGTATTAAGGCATCCCTTGTTTAGGAAATTCATTTATTTTTAAAAAAGTCAGTTGGGTGAAGTTCTTGTCACTAAATGATTTTTATTGGGAGCAAAATGATTGATCACTTCATTTAATAGAAAGATTTTTTTTTAAATATCATATATAGCATGGCTATAAATAGAACTACTGAAGAAAATTATCTGTCTAGAAAACATGTATTCAGAATTATACGTATGCTATTCACAGACTGGTATTACATTGGACCAGCCCCATTTGCTATTTATGTATTTCATTATTTAGGAAGCAGTGAAGGCTGATTAAGTTACTGTGGCTTACCAAATTAATCTTTCTACTTCTGGCCACAGTTGATAAGAGAACTGATGCCTGATCCAGACACAAATGGTAAGAATGTTCCATTATGTGTGGTAAATAGCCAGCTTCTCCAGATGTCTGCATTTGGGATGTGGGAAGTAGAATGGCTGATCAAAGAGTCACAGGGTCACTATAGCTGAGCTGATGTAGACCAGCGTTCTCAACCTGTGGGTCACAGCCTCTTTGGGGGCCGAATGACCCTTTCACAGGGTCACCTAAGACCACTTGCATATCAGATATTTACATTATGATTCATTACAATAGCAAAATGACAGTTATGAAGTAGCAACGAAAATAATTTTATGTCTGGGAGTCACCACAACATGAGGAACTGTATTAAAGGGTCGCAGCATTAGGAAGGTTGAGAACCATTGTGGTAGAGTGCCATTACTTCATGATACGTCTTCCTCATGACCTATAAGAGCTCATCCATCCAAGAATTTGATTATAGAATCTTAATCAGATCTTACAAATTTATAAGATTAATACATTTATTCACCTCTTCATTTGGAAATGGGCCGTATTTGACCCCTTCTCTAATCCTTGCTCTTGAGACAGGGTCTGCCTGGCTTCAAACTTGTGATTTTCTTGTCTCCACTTCCCTAGTGCTGGGATTACAGGTGTAATATGAAGATTTCTATCTTTCCTTTCTCCTTCCCTAAATTGAGGGTAAAAGATTGTAGCATACTGCTACACCCTTGTCCTCCATCCTGATTGCCCCACTGCCTCCAGTTCTTTCTGCAGGCGCGTGTGCCAAGGCTGTGGGCCTCCTCCGCTATCCCTCCTCTCTGCTCACAGCCAGCTGACTTCAGAGGTGTGTCTTTTAATTTTCAAAGTTCTTCGGGCCAGACTGGGCACCGGTGAGCGGAGGCCAGGGGGCAGTAGCTGTTGGGTTCTGCCTCCTGCCCTGCCGGCATATTGAGTCCTGCCCGTGGCTGTTTTTCCATCTTAGAGCCCCCTCACAGGCTGCGTCCTCCATTCCACGGGCCAAGGGCCAAACTTGTGCACTGAGTGGAAGCCCCACACCGTGTGGGTAGTGATGGGACACAACAGGCCTCCAAGAGGGGGTGCTGTTCTGGCAGACTCCCTTCCCAGCTTGCCTCCTCCATGCTGCAGTTGAACCAGCTGTCTCCTTCCACAATGCTGCCCCTCTGGAATCATGGTCAGTGGATCTTCCAGCTCTGATACCACTGCTGTATCTTTCCATCCACTTCGAATTCTCAGAATTCTCCTTGCCCGACTCAGTGCCAATACAGCAAGTTTTGTTCCGTGCATACGTGAGGAACCCAGGATGCCTTGAGCAGAGGCGATGGGGCAGTGGCTGGAGCCCTGTCTGACCCGGCCTGCTGCCCCGCCAGTCTCCTTCTTGAATCGTCCCATCTCAAGTGATCTCAGAGCTTTATTTTATTGTATTTTAGGATTTTGACTTTGGCAACTTAATGTTGATGTATGTGTAAAATTAGAATATGTTAGTTTGAGGCCAAAAGAACATGTTGATGTACATAACATGATTCATGGCACATAAAATAAGTATCAATTATTCCTCCTATCTTTTTCATCATAAAGGGCTTTGTAGTTAAGTCTGCTTACTTGTTAAATTCTTTAAATAGAGCCAGTTACGATGGAGGCACACCTGCAATCTTAGAACTTAGGAAGCTAAAGAGGAAGGATAATTTGAGGCCATGAATTCAAGACCATTGTGGACAACATAGCAACACTATCTCAAAAACAACAAAAATCCTTTAAATGTTTCGTGTTTTATGATAGCTTAAAAGTTGTTTTTTTTTAATTTGTGTTTTTCTCAAATTTCCTTTTCAGGTGCAAGTGGTGACCATGTTTATACATATAGTTATGATGCTCAAAGAGAGGATTTTGGTGCAGAAGATGCCACAAAACTGGATTCATGGGTTTTTGATAAAGTTAAGGTGTGTGTTGTTTTGTTTTGTTTTGTTTTGAAAAAGAGTCTTGTTACGTAGCCCAGGCTGGCCTTAGTTCTGTTTCACATGTGAGTACCACTATACTCAGGGAGGTATTTGGTATGTAGTGGTTTATAACTAAACTCATACCTGTGTAAAGTACCGAAAATTTATTCCTGAGTAAATTGATCCCACATTGAGTTTGCTGATTATATGAACTTGAATGTTCTGTGTTATCCCATGCTATTTTTAAAAGACTTGATTTTTAATATACATTCTTCAATGGCTAATAAGTTTTAAAATTTCTTTTTTGAAATAACCCTCTAAAAGTTTCTGTTCTTACGGTAAAATGAGCCCTAGGTTAATATCCACAAAGCCTGCTTTCCACCTCTACTTTGGTGAGTCACTGCAGGTAACTCTTGATCTTCCTTGCCCTTTGTTACTTTTGTTTGGTAGTAGTGGCCCTGTAAGATGTGCAAAAGCATTTGAAAATGTTGTTTCAGAGTAATACTTTTATAATAACAAAGAAGTTAGATTTAAAGACAAATTAGGGGCTGATAGACGGCTCAGTAGCCAAGAGCACCTGCTGCTCTTGTATATCCACATTTAGTCGCTAGCATTGACACTGGGAGGCTCACAACACCTTAACTTTCAGAACCTGACACCTCTTCGGGCCTCTTCTGGCACCTTTATGTACTTGGTGAACATACATGTAGTCAGGCCCACACACATATACATAAAAAAATTCCCACAAAAGAAAGAAAAATCAGATAAGCCAAAACAGATTAGCAGCTAGCTATTATTAAAGTTTTTAAAGTTCTGCTACTTAAAGAAGCTCATTATTAAATACTTACGAGCTTCTTTAAGTAGCAGAACTTTAAAAACTCTTTCAAAGTGACAACTGTCTAAAGTCAGTTTGAGCTCTACCTGATTAGTGTTTCATAGCTTCCCAAATCTGTGACTGTGATTAAAGCTTTTGCTTTAATTATTATAAATTATATTATAAATTATAAATTATAAAGTTAACTCAAGTTAAATAGTATATAAATGGAAGGTTAAGGGCAGTTTTATCCTTCTTGAATAATTTCTCTGTTAAACCACTTATACTTTAAAATACTATGAATAATTATTTTTGTCAAACATACTCATCTTGTTGACAGCATCTTCTAAAGCTACATATATATTTATGTTTAACAATAATGATACATGTTAGCATAATCTGTTTGCTTATTTAAAATAATTTTCAAGCACTCTCCATGGGTACTTGATACATGCTCATGAATGTGAGTCAAGGGTGAATTATGTATGTCTGAAGGGCTCATGAATCCACTTTATTATTGTGAAGTTGACATAATGATTTCTGACCTGTACTTTGTTAAGTGGTATTTCTCCACCACAACACATCAACAGCAGTTCCTAGTCACAGAAGAGGAAGTAGTTAGGAGTACTCACAACCTAAGTGAGAGGTCAGAGCTTGACTGAAATGGCAGTAGATAAGACAATAAAAAAGAGCCATTCCCAATTATATTTAAATATAATAAGTGCTCCTCAACTTTTCCCACCACAACTGTTTAACATTTGCCTCTTAACAAAATATTTCTTCAATTGATTATTTTTGTTTTGTTTTTAGTTACATTAGATCCATGGTAACAGTGGTATGAAATTAAGCTCTGTTTTTAAAAAATAACTATTTTGCCTAATTATATCAGAATAGCTCACTGATTATTTGGACAGAAATGTCTGAATTGATAATAAGATTTCCTGTTGGTATATCTTGAGGACAAAATGAAACAATATGATTTATTTTTATAGTTATTTATAAATTTAAATGAAATAAATTAACTACTTTTCACCTGATTTGTTACATATAGGACTTCTTTGATGCTGCGAAAAACAACCAGTCTTTGTTCTCAAAAGTAAATGAAGAAAAAGTAGTGTTTTTTTTACATTTACTAGGAATAGATACAAATGGACATGCCCACCGACCCTCATCCAGGTAATCTTAACGATGTGTTCAGTTTCATTTTGGAGAACAGCTATTCTGTTGAAACCTTGGTGTAGTATGAAATTTTCTTTGTAATTACGACAACAGAACTAACACATGTAACTGCTATCCTGTAAATGTTTTCAGTTATATGATGCATAATTTATAGTAGTCAAAATCACCTATGCTTTGGCCATACTGCACATTAAAAATAAGTGAAATAGATCTTGAACTTACTTGGTATTCTTCATTTATCAAGTCAGAGAAAACTGTTTAAAGTATCCACATTCTGGGAATGTTTTCAGTAAATCTTGAAAACAGAAACATTTTATGGTATGGATTTCTATAACAGAAGATGTAATTCCTTTTGATGTTTATTTCATCAGCATTGTGTCGAGCAAACAATTGCATAAATATTGTTTACTAGTTCTTTAGTATTATTCTGAGCTTGGCAGACCATAAGAAAGAAGAAGCCATTTAAACTTTTATTCTTTATTTTGGATTGGTTTTATATTAATTGTAACATCTATTGGTTTAATAACCAGCACAAATATCTCATATTCCCCTAGTTTAACGTGATGCACTGTTTTTCATCAATGGAATATATTTATATTAAACTGGCTTTGTTAAATTGTCTGGGAAGCTTGAGTACAATTTGTTCTTAACATTTTAGTGTTTTTATATCACAAGTGCTTTATAGGATGAAATATTCTATACTCTCAATAATAACACTTTCTTAAGGTCACCAGAATAGTGAATAAGAGACACAAAGTCTTCATTATCTAATTTAGGATTTAGAAAGTTTTCACTAAAATACATTTTTTAACCAATACTCTTCTTTTAAAATGTCTATAAAAACTATTTCAGGTTTTTTAGTTCATTAAAAGAAAAAAAAAGTAGTCTTACCAAGGGTTTTATTTTTAAGAAATAGTAAAGATTAATCTGAAAGCATTTCTTCAGTTCTTGACTTTGAATATAATGAATACATTTATTCTGGGTTGAATAAATTTGATAATCTCTAAATTAATTTTGTCCTATTAGCTAACTTTTAACTTCTTTTAAATTAAATTTGTTCTTTTGTTTCTTTGTAAACAGGGAATATAATGACAATATTAAAAAAGTTGATGATGGAGTGAAGGAGATTGTGTCAATATTCAAGCATTTTTATGGAGACGATGGGAAAACAGCATTTATCTTTACCTCTGACCATGGAATGACAGACTGGGGTTAGTCTGTCTTTCAGTGTTACCTTAATGAAAGTAGTGGCAGATGTAGCTTGCAAATATTACGTCCAAAAGATGAGGTGTCATATTATATGCGAGTGTCCGGCATGTAATTGTATGTTTAAAATATTAAAATGTCTGACCTTCTAGAAAAGATCCTTTTTTTCTAACTATAAAAATAACATTCTCATTGACAAATGAGAAAGTAGGAAAAAAAAAACAAAAACAAAGTTCTTTAAAATTTTCTTCACACATATCAATTAGAAAAGAAATAATTGTAGTTCACTGCTGTGTGGCTCAGCCAAGAAGGCAGGGAAGTGTTTTCAGAAGTACAAACTCTGCCAGACCTCAGCAGAGGGAACCACCATCATAGCCAGGGGCATACTCGACAGTGGAACGCTGAGCATCTGAGCTTAGGTGTTTTTATTGATTCAGAACTCCTCAGGTGCAGATCATAGGCAATCAGACGTCCCCCACAGAAATCCAACACCTGCAGACAATACAAAACATCAAGACCAAGGTAGCTCCTCACTCAACAGTGCACAAAACAATATTTTATACATAACTAAAAATAAACTTCTACATTTCCCCTTTTCTGTGTAAAAAAAAAAAATGTGCTTTTCCTTTACAACACAATTTAACACTACACAGCAAAATCATTTACAAGAGGAACAATCACAAGAGTTGCTTATGTACAAGACAAAATGAAACCAAACATCTATCAAGCTTTTTACAATGTCTTTGGACAACAGAAAAACATTATCAATGTTCAATGATCTGAAATTCACTCACGATTTTCTGAAGTCCTCCAAAGGGCTTAGATCTGGCTCTGCCCTCTGCAGCACACACAGCTTGTCCTCCAGACTCCAGCTAGTTTCACTTCACTGCTGCTGCTGTTCTTGGTGGTCGTCCCATGGAACTGCCATCTTCAGAACACTGGAATCTTCTGCTGCAGCTGGGCTGCACTTTGACCAGTGGCCTCTCCTGGGCTCTGTTCATGGTGCTAAGCCTCAGCTTCTTTACAAGGACTCCTTCAATCTGGGCCTTTAACTGCCACGAGGCTGCACCCTCACCTATGGCCTCTACTGGGCTCTCTTCATGGTGCCAAACCTCAGCTTCTTTGACCCCTTCAATCTGAGACTTCAACTGCCACTGAGGCTGCACCCTCATTAATTGCCACTCCTGGCCTCTCACAGTGCCAAGCTTCAGCTGCTCTCCATGACCCCTCCATGCCTTCAAAACCAGTGCCACCTGGGTAACTCCTAGAGTACCAAGTTCAGCTACCAGCAGGAGATACAACCTAGGCAAATTCTGGAAAACAAGTTTCTGTGTATTGACCGTTAGGAAACACTTTCCAGGTTTTAAGATAGAGTTTGGTTTGAAAGAAAAACAGCTGGTCACCTTGTCTGCAGGAAGGGTTTCCTCATGGGTGGAGTTATCATCACCATCACCAGTGTCTGGACAGCTTGTCTTTCTCTTAGATTTTCAGAAAAAAAAAAAAAAAAAGTCAGTTTACCTAAGCAGCTTTTTGGCTCCAAGCTGTGGCTTCCACAGCAGCAGGGGGTTCTGGGCCAGTGGGCAGAATCTCTTGGTGAAACATTCTGGCGGTTTGGCATTCTTTTTAATTACTCCTATGGGTAAACATACACCCTTCTTCATAGACCCAAGCACAAGACCCACTTGGTCTTCACACACACAAAAAGTCATCAACAAGCTCAGCTTATAGAACAGCACGTTCTGTTTTCTCTTTCCTGGGCCCTGGCTGCCGCTCCAGCAGCAGGAGGAAGTGTTGGCTCCATGATCAGGAAAAGCAGTTAAACATTGCTTTTACCCTGCTCCCAGCTGAATTACTTGTTTTTACCATGAGAAAATCCCTTTCCTATAGGCCTCTCTTCTGTGGCTCTCACTTTAGAGCCCTCTTTCTCACTTAAATTTTACAACTTTCTCTTCGTAAAGGCTTATTGCCTTCCTCACTCTCCTCTTCCTTCTACTCATTATTTTTGCATATATATATATTCTCTGTGATGTCTGGAGTTTCTTGTTCTTTCTTGTCTCCACATTGGATGAGCATGACTTCGGGCCCCACATTGCAGGCACCACTTGTAGTACACAGCTGTGGCGGTTCACTAAGAACACAAGGAGGCATAGTCTTAGGTGCAGTCCTTTCCTAACCTCAGCAAAGGGAACCACCGTCATGGCCAATGCCATACTCGAAGTGGAATCCCGAGCATCTGAACTCAGGTGGTTTTTATTGATTCAGAACGCCTCCACTCCTCAGGTGCAGATTATTAGCAATCAAACGTCCCTCACATAAATCCAAAACCTGTAAACAATACAAAACTTCAAGACCTAGGCAGACCCTGACCCAACAGTGCACAAAACAACATTTTATACATAACTAAAAATAAACTTCCATAATAAATCCTACCCAGAATTCACTGCATGTGAAGGCAAAGGAAGTGATGCCAGTTAAGATGTATTACCAAGGACTGCTGAAGATGGCCTGGGATGCTGAAGTTACGTTAGATAGGTCCATGCTTCCTGTGAGATTGCTCAGGCAAATGCAATTTGTACTCTGAGAACCATATGCAAAGATGAGGTTTGAGTTCCTGAATCACAAGATGAAATTCTAGTGAGCTGGACTCTGTCTTACAAAGGACAGCTTTTAGCTGCCGTATGATGTAGAGAGCCATATGATGTAATGATGAGGTTGAATTCAAGATGAAATTCTAGTGAGCTGGACTCCGTCTTATAAAGGACGGCTTTTAGCTGCCCCGTCTATAGTCAGGCTGGAAGGAAAGGATTCTGGGTCAGTTACTTATGCGTAGCTGTGACCAAAGTACACGAGAGCAACTTAAGAGGAAATATTTATCTGGGCTCACTGAGAGGATTTGTTGTGGTTGATTGGCTTGGGCAGAACTCCATGTTGCTGGGGGTGTTTGGCAGAGGAGATTCTTTGCCTTGTGACAAATAGGAATCAAAGATAGAGAAATTGGTACCAGGGCAAGTTATTACCTCAAAGGCATACTTCCAGCAGCTGATACTCCAGCTAGCCCCTACATCCTAATGTTCCTCCAGCCTCCCAAAGGGTCATTATCTGCTGGGCACCAAGTATTTAAATATGTGAACCCGTGGGGAACATTTTGTTTTCAAACCATGGTGAATCTCTACACGTTGCTGTCCTTAGAGGCCTGTACCACTTGCTCCCAACTGGGAGATGATTCATCCTCTGCAAAATCTCTTATCTTTCTGTCTCTGACTGCCCTGGCCCCTTCTGCAGTGGTCGCTGGACCTTGCTCTGTGTGTGTGTGTGTGTGTGTGTGTGTGTGTGCGCGCGCGCGTGCACACACGTGCACTTCTCTAATATAGATGGCTCATTAATTGCTGACCAATACCTACCTGTTTCTACCGCTTTGATCTGGTATGTATCACTACAATTACTGCTCAACATTAAGAAGGAGGTTTTTTTACTTTTTGTCTTTTGTTTTTGGCTAAAGCTGACAAAAGTCCTAATCTGTAGATATCAGCATAATTGTTAAGATAATTTGATAGTTACATCATATCCTTTTAGCAAAACTGCAGTAGTCTTTGTGTTTGGGCCTATGACTTCACTTTCCTATACATGGACCAATTATTCAAAACAAAGCATTTAATGATTATTTTGCATCTTCAATGATTATAAACTCATCTGATGACTCTTGATGTCTTTGCTGTAGGTTCCCACGGGGCTGGTCATCCTTCAGAGACTTTAACTCCTCTAGTTACTTGGGGAGCTGGAATCAAATTTCCTCAAAATGCATCAGCTCAGCAATTTGATGATGAGTTTTTAAAAGGTACAAACATTTGTCTTTACTGTCACAAATGCCTACATATACAGCATTTAAAATAAAACTAAAATATTAAGTTGACATTTTCAATCAGTTTTTAAAAAATTACTTCAGATTGTTTTAAATCCCTCATTTTAATGTTTGTTCATTATTTTTGTCATTGTTATATGCAAATACTTCAAATCAAGGAGTTGGTTAGTCTATTCTCGTTCTCTCTCTCTCTCTGTCTCTCTCTCCCCCACCTCCCTCTCCCTCTCTCTCCAGGACCATTTGTTGAACATTTCCCAATATACCACTGATAGTAATTATTTTGGCCTTTCTAAATTTCTAGGAATTGTAAATTTTAATCTTGTTTTTATTAAATTATGTTAAAGAATTTGTATAGTAGAAGTAAGTAAGAATAAAACAAATAAGAAAGCAGTTTCTTAGAGGTCAACTATAAAATTGATTACAATTTTCCGACCTAAGCAAAAATCATACTATTAATTATGAGATTTCAGTGTCTAAAAATATATACCCCTTATATGAAAAGCTAGGTAAAGTACCAAGTTATTTCCCTCTGGACCCAGATGAAGACAGAATAGCATGTCTTCATATAAGTCTTGGTGCATTTTTCATTTGCTGTTTTTATATTGTCAGTGCTGGCAATGATACCAGGCCAGGTCACAGGCCTGCAGAGGAAGTGTTTGACAAAGGGCCAGAATACAGCAGTAGTAAACTGTCACAATTCTTTCAGACATATTTAAGCATGATGATTAGAACTTAGAGAGCTTTTTTTTTTTTTAATCTACTAAGCTCTCTTTGGGATGGTTTTTGTTTCCACAGATCTTAGTACTAGTACAGGGGTGTCCAACTTGTGGTCCACATGTGGCCTAGGATTGTTACGAATGCTTCACAATACAAAATCATGAACTTACGAACATGTTAAAAGCTTAATAAATCACAGAAAATACTAAAGATTTACTTTTCAGTTTTTCTTTTTAAAAGTCCCTTAAAAATATTCCTCTGCCTTTTTCTGTTTTTTGGGTTTTTTCCCCATACTTGGTTTAAGAGACAGAGAGAGGCTTCCAGTACTTTTCCTTTCCATGGGGTATCTCACACTCTTAAACAGAGGAATTTGTTCTTGTTAAAAATCTTAACATTGTGTTTTATATCTGTGTCTTTCAGAATGGAGATTGGAAAACTGGAAGAGGCGAGATGTCAATCAGGTATCCATTTTAAATTTAATTATGTTATTTCCTATAAGAAATTTAGAGAAAAAGATGTAAAAATAGGCAGTGATAATCATAGTGGCAAAAGGTTTTCCAACATATATCTGTTAAGGAAACTACTTCTAGTGTAAGTGCTTTGGCCAAGCTAATCTTCTTGTGCCAATTAAAACAAAAAACAGCAGCAACAAAACCAAGTGGCTTGTTGAGGTGGCTAGTGGGTTGTTGAGATGGCTTGGTGGGTTGTTGAGATGGTTTAGTGGGTTGTTGAGATGGTTTAGTGGGTTGTTGAGATGGCTAGTGGGTTGTTGAGATGGCTAATGGGTACAGTGTTTGACATGTAAGCCTGACCACCTGAGTTCAACCCCCAGAACTCACCTAAAATTGGCAGAAATGAACTATGAGTTGTCCTCTGACTTCCACATGTATGCTGTGGCCTGCATGTTCCCCTCCCAGCCCCCATTATACATACAATAATAATACATTTTAAACCCACAAGTGAAAATAAAAGACTTTCTCCAGGGAATTCTATGAGCAAGAGTTCTTGCTGTGAAAGCAAGTCCTGAATACAAGCCCTTATCTCCTGCATAATGTGCCTGCATGGCTTCGTGTGCCTGTAACTTTAATGTTGGGCGGTGAAGACCGGTAGATCCCAGGAGCTTGCTGGACAGTCAGCCCACCTAACAGACAGCAAGTTTCTGGTTCATCAAGAGATGCTGTCTCAAAATACAAGGTAGAGAGCAGGAGAAGACACCCCCAAATTCTTCTCTGGCCTCACATGAATATGCATGCATATCTCCAAACATGTGTGATACACCACACCTTCCACCACAAAGCCTCCTTCCAAGTAACAGTAGGGAGTTGTTATGTTAATTGAAATTTACATGTTTATTGAGTTTCTGTGATTTCCTGTAGTGATTGAATTGCTTACATTAAGCAGAGGTATACTGAAACTACCCTTGGAAGTTTCTTTCCTTTATCTCAGTTACTGTTTCTCTTAATATATATGTATATGAATATATATATGAACATATATATATATATATATATGAATTTACTTTTCACCATATTTCCACTTAATAAGCATCCTTGCTAAAGCAATGGAAAAAGTGTGACAAGTATATAAGTTCACGCATTTCTACCAAATGGCATTTAAAGACATCGATATATAAAGACATATAAATGTTTAAGATTATAATAAATATGGTGATAGTCCAAAATACAGGTGCTTGAGATGATGCAATTTGCTAGTTTATACTGAACCGTTCTATTTCTAGGCTGATATTGCACCTCTGATGGCATCCCTTATTGGAGTTCCCTTTCCTCTTAATTCAGTGGTAAGGAATAACGCTTATCACCAATACTCCATATAAAGATAAAATTTACATTTTATGTGCCCTTTAGTTATATTTAAAACTGAATTCCTTCCTGCATGTCTATTTCTAAATAGGTAATAATAATAAATTATTTTTTCAGATACGGTTTTTAAATTTTTCTTCATGTAACCTAGTAATTTATTTGTCTGCATGTATTTTGATTCTTTTTTTAATATTTAGTTGTGCATGTGTGTGTGTGTGTGTACCACATGTGTATGTTCAGGCATTTGTAAACTACCCAGTATGGATGTTGGAAACTGAACCCTTGTCTTCTGGAAGAGCAACCAGTGCCCTTAACCACTGAGCAGCAAGCATTTTTTTTTTAATGTTATGAATGTGTGAGTTAATGCTTACATATATTTTTGGGCACCACATGTTCCTTGTGCTCTTAGAAACCAAAGTTTCTGGCACTGGAGGTAAAAGCGGTCATGAACCACCATGTGGGTGCTGGGAATTGAATTCAGGTCCTCTATAAGAGCAGCCAGTGCTCTTAACCACTGAGCCACTGAGCCTTCTTTCCAGCCCCAAAGCAAGTGCTCTTTATTCTTGAGTCATCTCTCTAGCTCATTCTCTATTGAAACAGAATTTTTCTCTGTAGCTCAGACTGGCCAGGAACCCCCACCTTGGCCTTCAAAGTGCTAGATTTACAGGTTTGTGATTGTTTTACCATCAGAACACCACAATCTTTATTAATACTTGTTGTGTTTTGTTTCTTAGGGAACACTTCCTGTTGATTATCTTAACAACACTGGTCTCTTCAAAGCAGAGAGCATGTTTACCAATGCAGTACAGATTCTTGAACAGTTCAAGGTGAGAAAATAAACAAATGCACTATACTATAATTTTTGAATATGTTAAGTAAAATATTTGATTTTATATTTTAATGAATAATTTCCTATATATTTGCATCTTGGGTTTTGAATATTTATCTAGAATCATTAAGTATTTTATTTCTGAAATACAAGTATTATGGGTCAGATGGCATAGAATTGCCTTGAGGGGTATCCCTAATTTTAAGATTACAGAATTTGCTTATAAAAATACAAGTCAAGTCCTTATTTATTGGAATATGCCCAAAAGAAGTAGATTAGAGATCACAGCAGTACAGAGATGATTCTCTAACGGAAACTTTGGTTTACTTCATTTTCAAAGAGTTAAGAAAGAATTGTTGTAATTACATTACAGTAACTATTTTTGCAAGAGTATACTTAATTCTCAGCTTACTGAGATAGTAAAATATTATTTAATTTTTTCTTTAAATATTTATGAAACAATATAATAACATAAAATTCCATTAGTTTTAAAGGAAGTTAATCATCCCAAAGTGCCATTATAATTTATATTTATATTTCAGAATGAAATTCATTTTTTTATCATTCATAATAAGTCTTTTCATGCTTGGTTCTCAGGTGAAGATGACTCAGAAAAAAGAAGTTACTTTACCAGTTTTGTTTACACCATTTAAGTAAGTCTTAAATAGTTTTCATTAACTTGAAGGAGAAAAATGTTACTTGAGTTTGATGCCAATAAGATAGATTAATTCTTGTATAAACATTGTTGTTTTTGTGTATAGTAAAACATATGCCAGACTGAAGTCTTCTTCTGTTACTTCTGTAATGAGCCAAATGTTGGGTACCTGTGAGTGGCTGGAGGAGGAGATAGAGAAGTGGACACTGCAGTGGCTTATAAGATGACCTGTGAGGATGTCAGCTCACTACTTAAACTCGGGTACTTAGATACCAGATCTGGGTGGTATGGAAGGTTTCGTGACGGCGTGAAGACGGTGATCAGAGGCTCTGGGGAGAGTGTAGAGAGCGACAGGGAAGCCCAGGTGTGGCATTTGGAGAGGCATGGGCTCCCACAAGTGGGCAGATAGGAGATCCACTTTGATGGGCACCAGACATTTGGAGAGGCATGGGCTCCCACAAGTGGGCAGATAGGAGATCCACTTTGATGGGCACCAGACATTTGGAGAGGCATGGGCTCCCACAAGTGGGCAGATAGGAGATCCACTTTGATGGGCACCAGACATTTGGAGAGGTACTGGCTCCCACAAGTGAGCAGACACGAGATCCACTTTGATGGGCACCAGACATTTGGAGAGGCATGGGCTCCCACAAGTGGGCAGATAGGAGATCCACTTTGATGGGCACCAGACATTTGGAGAGGTACTGGCTCCCACAAGTGGGCAGATAGGAGATCCACTTTGATGGGCACCAGACATTTGGAGAGGCATGGGCTCCCATAAGAGGACAGACACGAGATCCACTTTGATGGGCACCAGATCTCTTTGTTCCAGATCTCAGAGAAGGTGTATTTTCCTTAAACAAGGAAAGGGCAAATCTGGACCCTCGACCTTGCTCTTTATGACTGACTGTGTATGTGGGCTCAGCAGGTTTTCTCAGACTCTTGGAGGTTTGTATTCAGAAGGATTTTACTTCTGATCAAAAATAAAATATTAGTACTGTCTGAAGTATTTACTAAATACAGAGTAATAATTTTTCATATGATTCAAGACATTTCTCAAATTTTCAAGAATAGCTTAACTAGTTCTGAGGAAGAATAAGATAAAGAGATGTTCTTTACTAGACAGAAAATGTATTCTAAAGCTACTTGCAAAGCAATATTGGTACAAGTATAGCCAATATTGGTACAAGTATAGCATGTGATTATGCAAACTGACTTGGTAGTATGTAAAGAGGCTGATACCTCTGTGGTATCTGGTTTTGATTACAGATGTCATTTCAGTGGGGAGACTTACACACAGCACAATACCTTTACACTAGAAAAAATATTAAGTTCCACATTGATTGAGATGAAATAAAATGCTTTTTAAAAAGAAAAAGTGTGTTTAGTTTCAAATACTTCTGGAAAGAAAAGAATAAAAGTTATGAAACATTCCTTTTGCCAAATAGAAAAAATAAAAAGGCTAACTACTTGGGTAATGTCGATGCTGATGGTATGCCAAAGCATGACCAGCAGGTGGCGCTACATATTAAGACATCTGAAGGGTTTGCCTCACAGCCCTCTAAGGAGGAAAGACACTTTTGTATTTCCAAAATGCTTAATTTTTCCTGGGCATGGCAGTGCAGGTCTGTGATCCAGCACTGAGGCTGAGAAGAAAGCTGGCTGCCAGTCCAGGATCAGCCTGGCATGCATAGGATAACCACGTTTCAAAACAAAAAACAACGAAGTTTGAAGCAAAAATAATGCCCTGAACTGAGAAAGAAGACTTAAAGATCTTCAGAGGCTGTCGGTGGACAGTGGAACTGGACAGGAGCTGTGCTGTGGACATGCCACAGAAGAGCAATGTCTTTCTCTTTTTGAAATTTATTGTGAAAAATTTTTAATGTAAATTTTATGAAAAATTTCAATGTATTTTCTGCTGATGTGATATTACTTCCTTTCCTTAAATTTGCTTCCTTGGGCTCACACATATGGAAGTCCCTCACTAAGGTCACACTCATATACTGATTTTTAGAGGAGCCTGTCTTTACTAGTCATTTATGAGGTACACTATTTTCTTATTAAAACTGAAGTTGATTTTTTTTAAAGATAGCTTTTATAAATTACACATGTGCTTGGGAAATGATCCATTCACATAGTCCTGAAAGATGGCATGATTCTGCACATTGGTCATGTTAGGGAATGAAAGTGGTCCACAAATAATTTTGCCCTTCTTTCTGCGTTTATTTTTGTGAGATGTTTCCCCCTTTAGATAGATATTTTTAAAAGGAATGAATGGCTGTTATACAATATTGGATCGTGGCTATTTACAAGGGAAATATTTTGTAATACAATTTTAAACAAGAAACATGTAAAACTCCTTGCCCCTCAAATAATAATTCATCCTGAAGAATGAACAACATTGTTGATAACCCTAAAATGCACTTTATTTTCTCTTATAGTGTTCAAATAACCATGAAATAAAAAGGAATAGTAGCACTTTTAGAAAAAAAAATGAGGACTATTAGAATACCCATTTCTATCTTTTTTCTTCTTTCATAAGCATAACATATTGATCATCTATTCTTTTGTTGTTGTTGATGATGCTTTTTGAAACAGTGTCTTGCTTTGTAGCTCTGTCCTAGAACTTGCTATGTTGACCGTCCTAGCCTCAATAATAATAGATTCTTTGAAAATGATAATTTTAAGTAAAGATGTACTCATTAAAATAAATTTTCCTTATGACGGCCATGTGGAAGGGTTGTGTTTGTTAGTTTCTTCTTGGTATGCATCAGGAGGAATGGATAGAAACAAAGCCCCGCCTTCCTTTCTGAACCTGAATTTTGGCATGTAATGGGAGGTTTGTTAGTGCTGCAACTACATGACCTGGCTGGTTTGACACAACAAAAGTCTATTCTTAGTTCTAGAGACTATTTTTAAAATCAAAATGCTGTCAGGACTGTGCTCTCTCCAGAGGCTCTAGAGACTGAATCCTTGCCTCCTCATAGCTTCTGGTGGCTGCTACTGCAACCTTTGTTGTTCTCCTCGTGTTCCTGATCCCCCTTGTCTCTGCCTCTAAGTTCTGTGATCGCAGATTTGTGCTAGCATGCCTGGCATAGGCCCTTAAAGATCTTTACCACCTTCTATAGTGCCAAGCTAAGGACCAAACTTTTAACGCATGGGCCTTTGGGAACAGTCAACACCCAAGCTACATCAATCTCCAAAGACTCTATTTGAAAGTAAAATTAACCTTCCAGAGTATCAGGATTTAGGACCTTAACATAAGGACTTGGGGTGCACAATGTGACTCCCAGCAGAGGGTGATAGTTCACATTTGTCATCAATTTAGCCATTGCCAAGAAGTAATCTGTAATGTTTTTAACTACATGAACACTTAGCTGGTATTTATGGACTGCCTGCTGTGTGCCAGGCACTCCGGTCTTGATGCTGTAAAATAAGCAGATAGCACTTGCCCTCACTGGACTCAAAGCCCAGTGGGAGCAGACAGAAAGATAGCAACAAACAAACACAAACAAAAAATGGCTGCACGGCATGCTAAGAACTGATTGATACAGCATGATTGGCAGCTTGTCTTTAGAAGAACTCTTGTGGGGCTTGAAACCCTCTATAAATGGAAATTTATATCAACTGGAATTAGCTATGGTAAGGTGTTGTCAGGAAGAAGCTTTATTCTTACCTCTGAGAAGAATGTGAGACAAATATGCAAGAAATGCATGCCGGAAGTCTGTGCTCAGCACACCTTGGAGGCAGGGGCAACCACATCACTTACTCGTGTTAAGTGGCACTGTGGATGAACTCCGTGGGTCAGAGGTGCTACAAATGGATATAAAACAGCAAAATGTAGCATAGTACCCAGCTGAGGACTTCCCTCTTTAAGGAGAGGAAAAAATATGAGTAATAGCAACTGACAATTTCCATGGGTTAATATTCTCATAAGCAGTTGGAAGCCACCAAGGTGAATCCACCAGGAAGTAGGCAGTGTAGTACCAGTAACTCACTAGGGAAGGTGGGAGCGCCCACTGAGAGGGACAGGGAATCAGGAGTCCAGGCAGAGAGGAATACACTGCAGTGGAAGCTACTGCATCAGGAAGTGTTGGTTTTGGTTTATTACCCCTGGAAGGTAATTTTTTAAGTAAATGAGAGAAATCTGCATTTGAAATGAAGCATCCCTAAGTATTTGTGGGGTGTTTGTTTGTTTATTTGTTTTCAAGACAGGGTTTCTCTGTGGTAACTCTGGCTATCCTTGAACTCACTCTGGAGATCAGGCTGGCCTGCAACTCACAGAGATCCATCTGCCTCTGCCTCCTGAGTGCTAGGACTAAAGGTGTGCACCACCACTGCCCAGCTAAGTATTTGTGTTTTCATAATGCCTTCTGACGATTTCCTGGTTTTAGCCTCTTCCCAATGGCCCACCCAGCTGCCTCCCTCCTTCCCTCTCTTTTGATTGTTTAATACAGGAGGATCTCACTTTGTAGCCCAGGCTGCCTTCCAGCTCCGGTCCTGCCTCTCCATCTTGAGTCCTGGCGTTACACTATGTAGTCCAGGCTAACATGAAACACCTGATTCTCCTGCTTTGGCTTTCCTACTTCTGGGATTACAGAGCATGCAACTAACCTATTCATCTCATTCTAAGGATCGGAGAGCTAATTAATTCTGTAAATATTCTAGAGATTTTAAACATAACTTTATCATAGGTTGTATGAAACCTGAAATTTATGTATAACAGAAAAAGTAGAGATATAATAAATTTGATACAGTCTGTATCATTGTCTAAATTCTTAAATACCAGTTTCCAAGCTGCTTTTTAAAGTGAAAACTTGAGTCTGAATGAAATTCTTGTACCAAGTGCTGTAGTTACCTTTGCTGTCACTGTGACAAAATACTTGACAGAAACAATTTACGGAAGGAAAGATTTATTTTGCCTCATGGTTTGAGAGGGTTCAATCTATCATCATGGGGATGATGTGGTACAGCAGAACAGAATCGTTCATGTTGGGCAGGCCAGAGAACAGAGAAAAGAGGGACACTGCTGCTCAGCAGGCCTTCTTTCTCTTCTATCCTACCCAGGCCCCCAGCCCATAATAATGGTACTGTATTGCCCACATTTAAGGGTAAATCTCTCCCCTGCAGTTCTCTCTTTCCCTCTCTGTCTGTCTCTGTATATCTCTGTCTGTCTCTGTTTATCTCTGTCTCTGTCTCTCTTTCTCTCTCTGTCTGTCCCTCTGCCAAATGGCCTCACAGATACATTCAAGTCTAGATGATTCCAGCTTCAGCCACGTTAATAATGAATATTAACCATTACGCTAATGATGTCAACTTCCTTTCAAAAGTCAGGATGACTGATCAAAATCTTCCTCCTTGTTAACTCTGAGAACACATTTCTACTCCTGAAATCTTCTCTTCCTTGTATTAAATTGTGTGGCTACTTTAGCCTTCCCTTAAGGAAAATGATTTTTACCTCTTTAATTGATCTTGCCAGTGTTCTAAATCTTCTTCAAATCTTATCTCTGCTTTGTGCTGTCAACCTAGAGGGAAGGAAGTGCTAAGTAGGTGCATTTCTTATTAAGAAAGTGATTAAAAAAAACAAAAACAAAAACATGTTATTGAACTTTAGGAGCATTATGAAAGAAATATTTGTTGAAATAAAAATAGTACATTAAGGAAGTTAAGTTAATTTACAAGCATAGTCTAGGAATTTTGAATTGAAAATTTTCTAGACAATCATTAGACAAATAGAACTCCTTCCAAAAAGTTGTGACCAACTGAACTTCATGGCACAGGCCTGCAATCACAGCTACTTGGGAGTCTTAGACAAAAGGATGGGAAGTTGAAGCCGCCCTGAGAGCTACAGAGTGAGTTTAAGGATAGCCTGGGCAACTCAGTGATGCCTAGTTTGAAAATGAAAAGAAGAAAGATGTTGGGGAAGCGGTGCCGTGGTGCACTTGCTGTACATGCACTGGGACCTGGGTTCAATCCCAGCCCTGGAAGAAAGAAAGAAGGGAAAACTTGTGTTATACAGGGTAACATCTAATTAGCATCTAATTAGGCTGTACCCTATGGTGTTCAGAAATAGAGTAAGATGCTTAGAGGTCCTGCTGGAGTGAAGCTTGGAATGGCCCCTTTGACCTATGGCTGGACAGAAAAATTCTGAGGAGGTCTTGGTATAGTGAGCCTTGGTCGAATGTAACTTACTGTAAGAACTTAGTACTTAGGGTCAATGTGGTGGTGCACGCATTTAATCCCAGCACTTGGGAGGTAGAGATAGATGAATCTCTGAGTTTGAGGCCAGCCTGGTTTACAGAGCGAGTTCCAAGACAGCAGAGCCACACAGAGAAACTGTCTTGAAAACCCCCCCTCCCCCCAAAAAAACCCAGAACCAAAAATCAAACCCAAAAGAATGTGGTGCCATTTGACACTGGTGGTTGTTATCTCCTTTTTCTTTCTTTCCCAAAATACCTCTGGCCTGCACCTGTGCTTCCATTCATGTCTGAGTGTTTTTACAAAGCAGACTTAAAGATATCCTGGCTACATTTGCAGCCACAAAGTTTAATTTTTATTTCTCTGGTCTCATAACATTTCTGAAGACCCTCCCAGCTGTACATTAAATTCTCAGCCTCTTGCCATGTGCCTAGTGTAAAAATGTTGGATGTCTTAAGAGTTACATTTGTAGAAAGTTCAACTGTTTCTTTGGTTTTCATCTCTCTAGGCTCTTAGCACTTTAATTCTTGACTGTCTTTGTCTTCTAAATTTACTTTTAATTTAATTCATAATTTACCACATTTTGTGTTTCTGGTATCTATACTGATATTCCAAAATTCACTGACAGCCTGAAGCTATGGTTAAATTTCAACATTTCAAAGATTTTATTACACCTTATTAGTAAAATGTTAAGGAAAAAAAATAGCAGGTGCAACATATTTTAAATTATAGAACCAATGATAGAAATGCTGCTTTTCCTGCTCTGTGTTCTAATCTTAGTTTTTCCCTCTAGAGAAAATTGTAGTTTGTTAAGTCTTTCTATATATGGCACATGTGTGTAATACATATGTATATATGACCTACTTACTAGTGTATTTTATTTTAGTTGTGATCTTTTATATAAAGAATACCCTATAAAGAAGAGATTATGGCAAAAATCTTAGTACTCACAACCTGGTTTAACTTTTTACCATGTTTCCTTGGGTTCTTTTTTCAATAGGAAATAAAACGATAGCATTGAATCCCTGCTTTGTTTTTTAAAGGTTTTGGTTTTTATTTTTTCAGTTCTTCCCATTTGGTGTGAATGTCAAGATGTGTCTATGTTTATGCTTACAGATTGCACTCATTTGTTTGGATTTACCTATGGCATTCTTAAATCTCTTACCCAACCCCTTTTGACTGTTGGTTTGTTCTTTATTTTGTTTACCCTTTTAGTGTAAATATGAACATATTATATCTTATAATTTGGACTTTATGTTTAAAAATCCTTCTTTATGTTAAAAAATATGTGATAATGAGAAAAATTTATTTTAATTTTCTCAACTTGATGAAAAACTAAAAGGAAAAAAATGAATTTTATTGATGGAAAAGTTTATGAGTCTTTGTTGTCATGGTGCCACAATGAGATTTTGATGAATTGCACAGTATGCTAGGTAGAGATCTTCAGAGGAACAGAACCAGTAGAATGCATAATAGAACCATTAAACAGGATTCAATAGACTGGTGTACAAGATGAGGGTTGGGTAGTATCAAAAATGACAGTCTCCACAGAGGAACAGAAGAAAGACCCCTTATCTTCTCAGTGCATTAAACTGGATCTCTCAGCCTTCCCAGTGCAGTCCTTAAGACCTGGAAACTCCCTGGAGAGTTGCTGGTGTGTGGTAGAAGCCAGAGCTTGGTGGCAGCAGCAGGGGTAGACATGCTTCCTGAGACATAAAAAGCAAAGGCGGGTGACTCTGCTTTTCTGTTGTCTCTAACATACATTGGAAGGTATCACTCATTCTGTCTCTGGGAACACACAGAAGTATGTCTTAGGTCATGTCATGCTGACCATCCAGATGAACCTCATTGCACAGATATGTCATACTCCTGATATGTCTAAACATATATGCTTATTCCCTGGCTCCTGTTTCCTTACCTGAGTGTCCCTAATGTACTGGAATGAAGCACAAATATTTCTCCTTCAAAATGCTTCTCTCATTCTTAATTTTCATCTTTTTACTTAATTTAGCAAATCCTTAGTATTTTTAGAATTTCAATATGACTAAATCATTATTTTTTCTACTTACAGGCCTACAGCATTTTGATAACTTTATAAACCAAACCAAGCAAATAAACTAAAACAACAACAACAACAGCAACAAACTTACCAGAATCTAATTCTGTAGCTCATTCTTGCCAGGGACCTGCTATGCTGCCTAGGCTAGCCTCAAACCTGAGATCTTTTTGCCTTTGCCCTGAGTGCTAGAGTTACAGGCATGTGCTCCTACAACAGGCTCTTTGAGAGTTACTGATTCATTCTATGTGCTTAGCACTTTGCTAACTATCATTGTGAAAATTAATGCGAGTATAAGGCATTATCTTGGCCCACATGAAGTTAAAATGTAATTGGACAGGGATAAACTGATTATTAACCCACAGTAAAGTGGTAATGGTGTGAAAAGAGATTTGGAATGGACCATAAAGATTTGATTTTCGAAAGCATAAAGGTCTTTATGGACAAGAACTCAGATGTGAATGCAAGATAGCTGGTAAATGAAAAGTAGGGTATATATGTGCATATCTGGAATCATGAGGAATCAAGAGAAATGGAAGTAGTCTAGGGAGCTTAGAACTGATGAAGTAGACAAAATAAGCCATGTCATTCGCAAGGAAGTTAGAGGATGCAGTCAGTATTCACAGTCAGAGTGTGTCAGAGCAAGGGAGAGATCAACTATAAAGCTTTTATTTGGGAAATCCAGTTTAGATACAGCCCTCAACAAAAATGCCTGTGCCCTTGGCTCAATAATTCAATTTTTAAGGC
Organism: Cricetomys ansorgei; assembly: GCA_026225945.1. NCBI lineage: Eukaryota > Metazoa > Chordata > Mammalia > Rodentia > Nesomyidae > Cricetomys > Cricetomys ansorgei. Next base: position 3,443,818 of record JAMJFZ010004223.1, read on the forward strand.
TGCTAGGAAAACATACCAAATGTGTTCCAACAGGATAGAAAAAGGGAACAAAGAAACATTTTGAACAAAGCAACTCTCCCCTCCCACTTTCTTTGTATTCCTGCCTCTTGGCACCTTTTTCTTATTCTTCTGTAGAGGGTGTGGATGAGAGTGCAGTCAGAAACATGAGAGCCCTTGATTGGGTTCTTCTCAGCTGGAAGTGCTGGGAGATCTTAGAGTCAGCACGTTCTTTTAAAGTTTATTTGTTTTGTTTTTAATTATGTGTAGGTGTGCATGTTTGTGTATGTGCATATTTGTGTATGTACATGTGTGCATATGCATGCGTATGTGAGTACAGTGAGGCCAGAGGCATTGGATCTTCAGGATTATGGTTGCAGGCAGTTGTGAGCCACCTGGTATGGATGCTGGGAACTGAACTTAGGCCCTCCGGAAGAGCAGCAAGTGCTTTTAATCTCTGAGTCTTCTCTCTAGCCCTCTCATCAATCAGATCCTTCAATCCCTTCCTCCCTCCTTCCTTCCTTCCCTATTTCCTTCCATTCTGGCTGTCCTGGAACTCACTCTGTAGACCAGGCTGGCCTCGAACTCACAGAGATCTGCTTGCCTCTGCCTCCCTAGCACTGGGATTAAAGGCGTGTGCCACCACTGTCCAGCTCCTTCATCCAATATTTAATCAGGGTTTCCTGCAGAATGCAAGAAAGTTTACATACATACAAGTTCAGAAAATCACACAAGTTTGGTATTGTGTGTATTTTCTAGAGCAGAGTGTCACATTCTAAAATAAATTTCAGACCATCCCACTTCAAGTTAAAAGATATAAGTCCCATCAGATTTAAGTCTCACCAGAGATGAGGAACCATCACCTAGGAGGAAGACAAGGGATTACAATGTGTTGAAATATACAGTTGTCATAATCTTTGTTGCATAGCACACAACTTCAACAGCCTTCAGTAACTTTTTGTGCATTGTTAAGATGTGATGGTACTCACTTTAGGACTGTAGGCTCAGTTAAGCAGTGTGGCTTCAAATATACTTATTACTTAAAGGTCATTGTTCTGATTATATTTCCTTGGCTTCTTTGTTCTTTAGTGTTAATAATGCCTTTGAGTCTATATAGTTTCTAATTATGCTGTATTTTTTAGTATTTCTCTGAACACATTGTAGCGCAGGAATGATGAGTAGGTTCAAGTTACTTATTAACTCTCTAGGTTGGTGGAGCACTCTAGGAGCACTTCTAAATCTGCATTCTTAGCTCCTGTTTGGGTCAGACATAAACAGTGCCTGAGTTACCCTCCTACCCTGTCTCTGTGTCTAGTACACACACACACACAGGAGTGCTTAGTAATGGAACTCAGTGGGCTATTAATTACCTTGACTTCCGGATTTCTTTGTCCTGGTCTTAAATTTCTTTCCAATGATGGTTTATATAACTTTCATAAATGTAATTGGTGTGTGAAACTTTGTGTCAGGGATTGGGGTATAGCTCATCAGCAGGGAACTTACTTATCATGTCCAAGACTTTAGGAAGAATTAAAAATGGAAAGAAACCTGGGATCACGAAAACTAAACTTAACCATCATCTCTTTTTTAGAAACATTCAGATGGCCAGCAACAATATGATTTAATGTGATATTTCCTTTTCATTTATTTTTGGTTTTGTTCTCCAGTTTTTTTACTGTCTTAATTTCAAATAAGAACAAAAAGCAAGAAAAGATATAAACTAAATGAGGACACACTAAAACTACTTTTTCTTTCCCTTTTGTAGGTTGCTCTCTGATTCTCAACAGCTGGACATTTTAAGAAGAGCAAGATCTTACATAAAACAAGAAAAATTTGATGAAGTAGTAAGTATAGGGTACTTGGGGCTAGGGCGGGGTGGACTATGCATAAGGAACACATCAGACAGGCCAGGGTGGTCCCCAGAGGGGCTTTAGCTTCAGACACGTGACTCCTTACTTCAGATAATCTATGGCTACTTTTCTAGGTTGGCTTTAAAAGCTATTTTTTTTTTTTTATGGATAAACAAATTTTGAGTAACCATCACCCTCTTATGAGGGTGTGGGACATCAAGTTTGCCCTTTACACAATCTCATCCATACCAAAGCGTCGGCTCTAATCAACTTCTACTCCACTGTTTTCCGGTATTGTATCACAATGCATTGTATTGAATTGTGTTCACGTTACTGGGGGTTGGGCATAGAGCCTTGCTCATGCTAGGTAAGTACTCTACCACTGAGCTGCATCCTCAGCCCTATTTTATTTAATTTATCAATTTGTTTGCTTGCTTGTTTTTTTTAAGAAAGAGAATTGCTCCGTTTCCTGGGCTAGTCTCAAATTTGCAACTCTCCTTCCTCAGCCTCTAAAATGGTTGGGATTACAGGCATGTGCCACCATGCCTCACTAAAAATCCTACTTCCATTTTTAAAGATAGCCTAAGTAATTACCAATTTATGTATTTGAAATTTTTAAATTGTGATTATAAATTAGACTTTTCCCCCTAGTAGTATCTGAACACAAGACATCTCATATACCAGGGAAGCACTCCACCACTAAGCTACTTCCCCAGCTCACTAAACTATCCTTCTCCTCTAACATACTGTTATTTTGGCGGTGTTTTATAGTAGATTTGCATAATCTGATATGAAAGTAAAATATAATGCATGTGCACACATGTTGCATATGTATATACATGTGGGCATTTCCATTATTTGGGATATACAGTAGCAAACCTTCCTTTCCTTTATGTGCCATCTGAGGACTATTTCTGCTAAATGGATTATTTTTAAACACTACATAGATCACAGATAGTGCCCATTAAAAAGCCCTATTTTCCCAAATTAAAAAGTGTATTTTATTTTGAGATTTTTTTTTCAATGCTTTGTAAGAAGCTCCTCAGTTGAAATCTATTCCTAATCCTTTCACCAACAGTTACTCGCTCCAGTCTACTGTAGTGGTTTGACTCTATGGAATGCCATTTTCCCTTGGTTTGGGAAGCTTGTTTCACTGTGCAAGATCCACATGCACTTTGTCCCCATAGGTCTCCCTCTGTGAGGAGCTGATCGATCTCGCATTGAAAGGACTGTCCTATTATCACACTTATGACAGATTCTTTCTGGGCATCAATGTTGCAGTTGGTTTTGTGGGATGGACGTCTTATGCATCTTTGTTAATCATCAAGTCTCATTCTAATCTCACAAGAGGCACTAGGAAAGAAACTAAGGTAAGTTCAGGAGATGTAACAAAGATTCGGACGACGGAGTCAAAGTCACCAGGATTAGGACTGAGAAACTGAATCAAATCATGAATAGTGAGTTCATAGAACGTGTAAGTCATAGGACTAAATGAACTGATGTGTCTTTCCTTTGCTTTTCTTGTATTGGCTATGTTTTCTGTTGTATCTGCTTTATCAGTGGCTAAGAGGATATATTGATAACATTGGCTCTGTAACTTAGGAGAAACATAAAGAAAGCATATAAATAATTTAACTTTTTCTGTAGTTTTAATGATGCTGAGTTTCTGTTTTTCCTTTTCTTTTTAAAATAACTATTCAATGTAAGTATTCCATATACCTCTAGAATGGGTTATTAGAAAGCTACTTCAGGGCCTGGAGAGATGGCTCAGAGCCGAGAGTGCTCACTGCTCTTGCTGAGGACCTGAGTTCAGTTCCTAGCACCCATATCAGGGGGCACACATTCCAGTGAATGTGATGTCCTCTGGCCTCTCTGGCATGTGATTATACATGGCACATAAATTCATGCAGGAATATACACACATACATTAATAATAATGATAATAATAATAATAATAAAAACACCACTTCAAGCCAGGCTTGGTATTGTATGGCTTTCTCATCCCAGTACTTGGGAGGCAGAGGCAGGAGGATTTCTAAGTTCAAGGCTAGCCTTGTCTACAGAGCAAATTCCAGGACATCCAGGGCTACACAGAGAAACCCTGTCCCAAAAAACCAGCAGGGAAAAAACAAACACTTCAAAGCATATATTAATCAACATTTCATATTAAGAGCTGGACAAACAATAAAGTCACTTGTTCAAATATTGTTTTAAAATAATATTTATGCTTCTCTGAATTTTCTTCCTTTTAGCTTTCTGACATTACACATTTTTAGAATGTTTTCTTTACCTTGTTTTAAGAATGCTACCCTAGCTCACTATGCTTTCAGTGAAAGGTAGAGATCAAACCTCCTTCATAACAGTGCATATATGTTTTTGTTGTATCAAAGCACTTTCCTATCTTAAAGTATATTGTTAACTATGATTCACCAGGCAGAATGTCTACCTTCATTTCCTTCGCTTCATTCCCTGTAATGATTGTTACCGTGTCCAAATACTCTAAAAAAAGTAATGTATTCTGCTCGTACATTTTTAACCATAATAGTCTATAAACATTTCTAGTGGTAACTTTTACCATTTTGCATTTTATTTGTCTATAATGTAGAGAAGAGCATTATTGCTTAATTTCAAGTTTTTACAGTTCTGTAGTGTATCTTAAATAATTTCTTCCAAGTATTTTTAACTATTTAAAATATATTTAAAGTTGGCTATAATAGAAAGTATTTCCTACATGTTATGGAAATACACAGAAATGACTATGTTTTAATAATAGAGAGATATATGTAGGAATTCCACTGAGTACTTGAAATGTATACTGTCCTCTTTACTTCTAACAATGCATTCTAACTTTTGCTTACAAAATAAAGGACTGAAGCTGAGCAGAATAAACTAACCTTGTAACAGCCTCCCAGCCAGGGCGTGGGGACTGAGATAACGATATTTTTGTTAATGTGTCAAGAATTTATAGTTGATAGTTCCTTTGTTAATTTGATACCTCAGTCAGTATTTAATTGAGTGTACAGTACAATTCTATGTGTTCTACAGAGAAATATGAGATTCAGACTGTAAAAAATCCTGTTATTAAACAAAGTAGGTAAGAAACGAACACACATAGCCACCCTCGAAGATATTGGTCACTGTACATCATACTGCAAATGACAGCCTTAGTATATATTAACTTCTTAAGGTGATTCAAGGACTGTCATATTTTAAATAAAAGAGAATCTATCATAGTGATAACAGGAAAAAGGAAGTCCTTTTGTGATTTTATTTTATTTTTAAAGATTTATTTTTAATTATGTGTATATAAGTGTGTAGGAGGATCTGTGCACATGAGTGCAGGTGTCTGTGGAGGCCAGAAGCATCAGATCTCCTGGAGCTAGAGTTATATAGGCTGTTACAAGCCGTCCAGGATGGGTTCTGTTACCTGAACTTAGGTTTTCTGTGAGAGCAATACACACTGGTTAAGACCACTGAGTCATTTCTCTAGCCTCTTACTGGATGTTTAGGCAGTAGTAAGAGGAGGAAAATTCAAGCAGATTGAATGGTGTAAGCAAAGGTAGAGCTGGGAAGTTATACTGCTGTGCTGGGAGGTAAGTTATCTTTGCCAAATTCCATCTTTTCCAAGTAAACTACCCTGGATGCTTTACGGGTGTTTAGGGTTAATCTTACTGAAGCTTTGTTGGTTATGATTCTTATAATGTGGATGAGAGATTGATACCATACTGTATCAACTCTAGAAAAACCTATTTTTTAGACACTCATATCTTTCATTTCTTACCATTTTACTTTTTTCAAAATGGTGTAAATGAGTTCTCATCTCTTACAATCAATTCCAGTCTTAGCCCCTTCCAATTTTAGAGATCTCATATGTCCATACATTAAGTATTGCTATTTGCCCAAACCCCATAATTTTACTATGGGTCCTCCATTGCTGTCTTTTATATATTTATTTCTTGTGCTGTTGACTGGGAGATTCTATAATTAATGAGACTAATGCAAAGGAGAATAAGACGATATAGTAGCCATCATTTATTAAGAGCAAGTACATTCTAGTTATTTTGTTAAGCCCTATGTAATCTGATTTTTTATTACCAGCACTGATAAGTATGTATACATTTATTGTTCCCATATTATGGATGGAACAAAACCATGTCTAAGAAAAGCTTTGTACTTTGGACTAATCCCTCCCACATTAGTTATCAATCAAGAAACTGCTCCACAGGCATGCTCACAAGCCAGTCTGTTGGAAGCAGTTCCATAGTTGAAGTTCCCTCTTCCCAGCTGTGTAAAGTTGAAAACCCAGATCACCCACATTTGGTTTGTGAACTTGAATCTAACTTCAAGCTAAGAGCTTGAAGTAACTAAGCATTACAATGCTCTGCTTCAGCCTCTTTTACAGCCAGGTCCTAATCTGTCCTTTATTCTTACTTAATAATGTTATGTGCCAGTAGAGAAAAACATTTAATATTTTCTTCTTCCACCCTAAATGTGTGTATTTCCAGAAAGAGATTCTTAATTCCCACTGAATTTACCCTTGGGTAATGGGCTGAGGAAACAGAAAACATGGAATGGAGGCAAAGGAACACTGTTTTCATAAATAGACACACACATACAGACATACACACACACATACAGACATACACACACACAGACACAGACATACACACACTCACACACACACACATACACACACAGAGAGACACATACACACAAACACATACACAGACACACACACACATATATACACACGCACACACACACACCCAGACACACACACACACACAAGCATATACACAGACACAGACACACACACACATATACACACACACACACACCCTCAGACACACACACACATATACACACACGCACACACACACACCCAGACACACACACAAGCACATACATAGACACACAAACACACACAGACAGACACATACACACAGGCACATACACAGACACACACACACACACATATACACACATGCACACACACACACCCGGACACACACACAAGCACATACACAGACACACAGACACACAGACACACCCTCCCCCACACCAGCTCCTCTCTTCTCTCTAGGTATACTTAACATCTTTTGAAGATGCTTACTGTACCTTGTACAGTAACCTTGTAACCACCGCTTCAGACCCTGGAATTCTAGTTCTTAGCATGTAACTTCCCCTTAAATGTGTCCTTTTCCCAGTTGCTGGACTGAGTGTCCCTGGCCCTTGCACTTAGGGCATTTGGCTAGAGCATCATGAGGCCATGGTAGTCTGAGAAGTTGGTGCTTGTGATTCACATGTAGGGAGTTTCTTGTTTACCCGGAGTTTGAGAAGAACAGGTATGACTGAAGGAGCTGACTGTGTTTAGGCATTGGGAGAGAGCTGAATGGGCAGCATAGTAGGTTGGAGCTTGAGTAGACAGAAACTGTTCCAAATGGAGAATAGTTTATTGTGTGATAGGTCCTCATAAGCTAGCCACAGAAGCCTGTCAAGATTTATAAAAAATGCTTCTAAGAGGAACTATGTTCAGATTTCTGAATGAGTTATTTACAAACCAACTTTAGGACCATTACCAGTCTGTACCTGAGAATTGCCTAATGGTAATCATTCTTGGAGAGCAAATTTCTTTCCTCAAATGATAGATTTTTATTTTGAAAGAATTCTTATTAATCATCTAGTTGCAGAAAACATTGAAAGAAAGTATTTTTTTCACTTTATAAAATCGTAAAAACTATCAACCAGCCTGGGTTTGGATGTATTTGAACGATTCTGTTTCATTTCCAGAAGACACACTGTCTCCTGCCATATAGCTTTGCAGCTATTGGTGTTTTGGTAGCATGCTTTCTGCTGATTCAAGCCCGTCCCTGGACTCACTATGTGTACTGCTTGCTGCCGGTGCCAATATGGTATTCAGTTCTAAGAGAGTAAGTGACGTGCCTTTCTGCCTTGTTTTATACTTCACTGACAGTTAATTCTGCATTTAAAATGCATTAGATTTGTATAGTCAAAAGAGATGGCTTTAGTATTCTCAGATGTCCAAACACTCTGACTTCGTTTGTGATTGCATTGTTGCATTTTAAACATTCCTTTTTTCTTGCCTTTTTGATGTATTGCCTTGAGGAATCAATGATCCCATTCCTTTCTTTGAGTATTTTTCAACAAAAGTATAGAATAAAATAACATGATTAATATTATTGTGCTGTGTCATGAGTACGTTATGTCTTAAATTTGTTTATCTTGTATTTCAGAGTATCCTCATGTTTGCAAGGAGATTTACATTTTCTTTCCATACTCCTGTCTTCTCCTTTCTTAGCCATCAAATGGATGAAATTTTGTAATTATATCAAACCTATTAATGTGTTCTGATAGAGACTCCACTGTGCTGTGGTTCTGTCTTTATGTACTTCCTCACAACGGCCTAAAAGTGGATTCTTACTATCACAGTCAAAGGAAGGTGCTCAGTTGAGTTTCAAGTACTTTTAAGGGCTACAGTAGTGTATGCTGGTAATCTCAGTACTGGGGAGGCAGAGGCAGAGGGATCTGGATTTCCAAGTCTGACTATAGGGAAAGGCTGCCTACAAAACAAAATAAAATAAGGCAACTGGCTAGCATGTGCGTCCTGACACTATGTTTTTATTCTAATATTTGTTGATTCTAGCTTTGACTAGTTATATCTTTTAAAAATATGGTTTAAAAATTGAGATATTAAAATATAAGCAATGAAATGTGGAAATGCTTCAAGTATCTTTAAATATAAGGAAACGAAAGACACTGAGCAAAGATCACACTGAGATTTCACCATCTGAAGGAGTAAGGTTGTGCTTAGCTCACTGCTTTTTTTATGACATCTTTTTTCTAGTTTCACAATTTCCAAAAAGGTTTCCTAGCCAGGAAAATAATTTTGTTCTGCTGTAGAATCCCTTCTGAATTATCAGATGGTCTGATTGTAAAGATAGCACATGTATATTTACATTTTAAGGGAAGATGTGATTTTGCAGATATGTTTCATTTCACCCCTTTGATAGACTGCATGGAAAAACATTACAAGTGAGCTCTCTAGCTGGCTAGATGGCGCCACAAGTCAATTCACTTGAGACCCACTAGGTAAAAGGACTGACCAGATTCCTGCAAGTTGTCCTCTGACCTCCACATGCACACTGTGGCATGCACCCACACACACATATACACACATGATAAATAAATAAAAATGGAGTATTTTAACTTCTTTTCTAGAATAATGCCCCCACTCCCCAATGACTTCATTCAATCTTTTGTGCACCTTTGCTTATTCACAGTTGAAAACAAAAGAAATATTCTCCTTGTGGTACTGGCTTTTCTTCCCTAGGAGACTACTTAGCAGTGTGATAGCATTCTTTTCTACAACTATGGTTTTCAGTCAGGAAAAGGTCATAAACCAAACAACACTGGCCTTTTGTAATTACCTACTTAATGCTCTACAAATGCTAAAGTTTTTCTTCTCAGTGATGAAATGTAAAACGTATTCAACTATGTAATACATTTTTGGTGGTTATAAATTCTCAATTACAATTAGTGTACAATTAATGACATCTTAAATTGGGTTTGGAAAAGGTTATTTGGCTCAGTTAAAAAGTGCAATTAAGCTGGGAGTAGTGGTGCATGCCTGTAATCCCATGTCCTCAGGAGGCTAAGACATAAAAACTGGAATTTTGAGGCCAGCCTGAGTGACTAAAGTTTAAATGAGAAGCCTAGGGTTTTAGCTTAGTGTCAGAGTGGTTGTCTGGCATGCCTAGCGCCCTAGGTTCGGTTCTCAGTACTGCAGATAAACAAGTTGATAAATAAGGACAACTGAGACTTTCCCTGCTAAGGCTGGATATAGGTCAGTGGTAGATGCAGGGTATCTAGGTGAGTCTCAGTGTTTTTTCCGGCTTGCATACTTTTGGATTCATTTTATTTCTGATTTATCTGTAATTCATGTACCTTCGTTTAAATGAAGATCCTACAAGAATCATTTATTGTCATTAATGTTTATAAAAACTAAGCAAATGCTTGTCATCATTTCTTCTAAAGTACTTAACAGATTTGCACCAATAAAAGTAAGCAAAGCCATTGGAACAAATTGCTACAGTTTTTCTTAAATCTTAAATAATGCATGAGTGGGAAGTTCTGTGATGTTTTAGCTTTGCGAAGTTTTTACTTTTTGCATTATATTGCTAATTCTAAGATGTTATGCAAACCATAAGTGATCTTTTTGTGAATCGTCTCCGCACACAGATACCGAGTCATTCGAGACCTGCTGGCGTCGCTGTTGTCTCTTCCCCCGAGCCGTTTTGTTGGCTACTTGCTTGTCTTTATCTTGGGAATTGAAGTACTGGTAAGTTCCAGACCAGCTTACATCTCCATATGTCCTGTATTTCTATGTCTTAAGTGGCCTTACTCGTCATTTTCTTTGCAACGTGTTACCAGGTGCTCAGTTTCTTCTACCGCTACATGCTGACAGCTGGACTGATTGTGTTTGCGGGTTGGCCATTTCTCGCTCAGATGTGGGCCCGAGCAAAGGTATAAGTACTCATGTTGCAGTACAGACTAGTAATTACTTTGTGTTGATATGTGTTTGGCAAAAGGAATGTTTATTTTTAAACAAAGGAGTGGAATGCACCTGCATATAAAGGGCCTGGTCCTTTGACAGGAGGGCTGACATCAACTTTCGGCCTGATTTGCATATATGTTCCTGTGGAAATGAGCCAGAGATTTAGAAAAGCTATAAGGGCAGAGATTGCTTGTTGGAGCAATCATGGAGCTCCCATATCTAGATGAGGGAGCAGTCTGGGCACTGATGAGAGCAGCAGAAGGGCCTAGGGGTTCACACTCTGGGCTCCAATCTGAGGAGGAACTTCTCTCTACCCCATCCACACATTCTTTCCTAGGGAAGTAGCATTAAGTGGACTCTGTTTTTGTTTTTTGTTTTTTTTTTCTAGTACATGAAGTTAGGAGGGAATTTGACCAAAGCACATGAATGACAATTTCAAACAAACAAACCCAAAACAGTATATATTATTTAAAGTATCCATATTTGTAATGGCTGATCTTGGCAGTCAGCTTGCTGGGATTAAGAATCACTATAGAAACTAGCCTCTGGAATGTCTGTGATGGAGTTTCTAAATTAAGTTAGTCAAGGTGGAAAGTCCCACCTGAACTACTGAGACTGTTAAACAACAGAAGGCAAAGCTGATAGCAACATTCATCTTTCTATGCTTTCTGACTGGTTGCAGTGTGACCAACTGCCTTAGGCTCCTGCTGTCAGGACTTCCCCTGCCATGACACCATGATGGACAGAACGATCTCAACCAGGAGGGTAAAACAAACCCTCCCTTGTTTAAGCTGCTTCCTGTTATACATTTTTGTCATTGCGAAAGTAATGAATACAATATTATTTTCCAAATAAATACCAGACAAGGTTTTGTTTTTAGCTTCACAGTCACATGGTATATGAGATTCTAAAAACAGACTTCTATGTTTGTCTAAATATAATTTTTTCTTTGTTGTAGATGACCTGCCTGAGTTGGGCTCTCTTCTCTTTGCTTCTGGCAGTGTTTCCACTGATGCCTGTTGTGGGTAGAAAGCCAAACCTCTCTCTAGTGTACGTACAATTTGTTTTCCATTTCGATAGAGTTTGTCCTCTATTGACACTATGACATTTAAAAATAATTCTGTTTGTGTGTGTGTGTGTGTGTATGTGTGTGTACATGTGTGTACATGTGTGTGTGTACATGTGTGTGTACATGTGTGTGTACATGTGTGTGTGTACGTGTGTGTGTGTACGTGTGTGTGTACATGTGTGTGTGTACATGTGTGTGTGTGTGTGTGTGTGTACATGTGTGTGTGTGTGTGTCTCTGTGGGGGATTGACTAAATTATCTGTTTCATCTACCAACTCCTTTACTGTTATGAGGCAGAGTCTGTATATGTAGCCCAGTCTGGCCTCAAATCAGCCTCCTGCCTCAGCCTTCTGAGTTCTGGGATTACATGCCTCCCCACTCCTTTCTTTGTTTTACAAATCATATAGTCACACTTGCTGCTTACCTCTGAGTGCTCTGGGCATTTTAAAAATATATTTTAACCTAACCTTTAATAGATGAGGGTATGTTCTTTCTTTTGCCCCACAGTAGAAAGATTAACTGAATATTTTTAAGTATCTGGTAATTTAAGAAACTCTTTGCTTGTTCATTTTCCTGGTTTCTTACAACAAAACAACAACAAAAACAACATGGACTAGATCAGGAATTGTCTTAGGAATGCAGTTCATAAGCGGAGCCCAATAATTGTATTGAATTATAAGACGTACAGTCTAAGCTATACTTTCATATTATAGTATTGCTAAGTCAAAGTTTTGGAACTGTATACTTTTATTTATTTATTTATGTATTGATGCAGATTGTTCTGTGAGTTCTTCTGGTGTCTCTTTAAAGCCCTTCCTTCTTCTAGTCAGCCTCTGACCGTTTGTCCTGACATATATATATATATATATATATATATATATATATATATATATATATATATATATATATATATACCCCTGCTAATGGGAGGAAAAATAAAATAGCATAAATGATCTCTGTAGAAACCTGCCACTTGCATATTCCATTAAAGACTGTTCATAAAGCTAATAAATCTGCTAAAATGTGAAAAATCAAATTTGTGTTTTTGAAGATTACAATGTTTCTCTCTAAACCAGATTTAAATTGCTATTAGTGTTGGTTTCCTGGATTATTGGCGATTTATTGTATTCTTAGTTTATAGAGAAAATTCTGTTTCCATTTCTCTCACAGCAATCCCATCCTCTATATTACAGAAACAGATATGTGAAACATTTAAAGATAAAATAAGAAGAGAGAGAAGACAGGTGTATAGTGTAACTGTCAGATTCTTGTGACCCAAGTGTGTTAAAGCAAAACAGTTGCCAATGAGTTAAAATGTAGTTTGTTTTTGAAAGAAAGAGAAAAGTAAAAAAAAAAAAAAAAAGCCCATGTAGTCATTTTTTTGAGTTTTAGTATAATACATCTTAAAGTGTTATTATTTTTCCTTAGGGTTCTCAGAGATTATTTGAATAATTAAAGCAAATGTCAACCATGTTCTTGGTCTATACCTAACCATCCATTTGTGCTTTCTTATTTCTCTAACAAACTCATTTTCCCTTAGTTCTCTTAATTTGAGTTCTAGATCCTATCTTGAACATACTTTCAGTTATGTATTCATATTTTTAGAATAAAGAAACAGAGCTAAAATTCCTTGATACTAATTACCTGTGACTTCAGTGACCATCTTCCTGGTGGTTTAGAAAATGAAATCAGCTGCTCCATCATGTACAGGATAACTTGTACGGTGATGTACTCCCCCAATGCCTTTGGGACCATGGCCCTACTTTATAGCCAGGCCAGCTGAGGAAACACCAAGGTCAGGGACAGAAAGTAGCTTCTTGGCATGCTGGGAGTGCTGTACCTTCTCTGTATGAATAAGTTCTCCCAGTCAGAATCTGTGTGGCTGTGAGTGTAGATTCATACTGGATGTGGATATTGATTCAGGGCAAAGGCTTTTATTCTTTGTATAGTTAAATCACAGGTCCTGGAGCCCTGGAGTGTTTTGGCCTCCATATAATCTAAAATTTTTAGGCCTCTAGTACTGACTGAGCCACCCCAACTAGCTCCCTCTGAACTCAGACTCTTCAGACTGCTTCTGTGTCTCTGTGAGCTCTCACTGCCCCATTCTGCCTCAGTCAGAATCTCTCCTCAGTCAGACCACTTCATTGTCTCTGTGTTTTGTCCCCCATCTGCCTGTTTCAGACTGCTTGTCTTATACTGCCTGCTGTTACTGACTATTCTGTAACTAACTCTTCTCTGAGCTGAGAACCCGCCTTTTTCTTGTGAGAGTTGGGCACACATCCTTACTCTGATTCACTCTGCTAACTTTCCCTCTGATTTAGTCACTTTGCCTGTCCTTCAAGCTGATTCATCTCAGATGTCACTTCCTGTGTGACTCTTGACTCCCGAACTCTGCTTCCTGTGTCTGTTTCCAGACCCTGTTTCTGTGTTAGGGATTAAAATCATGGAACACCACTGCCTTCTAAATGGGATTAAAAGTGTTTGCTACCATTGCGTTACTGGGACTAAAGATGTATACTAACATTCTTTCTACCTTAGAGCAGCCATGCTGATGGATTAAAAGAGTAAACATTCCTCTACAATGCTGACAGCCATTTGTTTGCTATCTTTTGTATTTTCTTCTGTATATCTGCCCAGTTCATATTAAGAAACATGGCAGCTTGTGAATGAAAAAGAACGAATTAGAGAAATGAGGTAATAAGGTAAATACACTGAGAGAAATTGTGGAGTGGGGTTACAAGTAGCCCTGCTATTTCCCGTCATTCTTCTGCCAGCTTTATGCACGTGTTGATTAAATGAAATGCTTGAGAGGTCTACATTTGAGTAAAGTGTCTTATGTTTTCATATGCTGTCTTTAGTATGTTTCTTTAGAGAAGTTTTAAGCATGAATTATATTTTGAAACAGAATGGGTGCTGGCTTGCTGGTTCTTCTGCTATCTCTGGCTGTTGTAACAACTCTCATAAAAATAAAAATTACTCCAGTAAAGGAGGAGCTGTTGGTACTTCTGTTACAGGTCAGTTACAAATTTTTAATACTGTGTCATCCTAGCTACATAGTAAAATTGTTATACTCTGTTATATTCCTGTTTCTAACACTTAAGACTGTCACCTGAGAAGTAAGTTTTCTGTTTAAGGTAGCACAAGAAATAAGTATAAAAAAAAAAAAAAGAGCAAGAGGTAGCCCCAGAGAGCAGCAGTTAAGGAGACTTTAGGGCATCTTTACTGACCAAACATGAGCTGAAAATGCTTCCTATGGACTGTGATTCTGTCGTCCCCATGTACACCAAACTGCTTTGAAGTGGCAGCAGCTGGGAGTGTTGACATGAGGGCAGTCTGTGTTAACCTGGGAGATAGGCTTGAGCTGGTTGCTGGCTGTGGTATAGTAAACAGAATATTGGCATCGGTGTTTAAAAATAGTCGGTGCCCAGCTATTTTATTTACAGGATATGTGATTTTCAGTAATTTAACTCCAGTCCGGGTCATTTGTCAGTTTTATTTCTAGTTTTTGAGAAACCTGCAGATTGATATCCAAAGTGTCTGCACTAGTTTATATTCCCACCAACATGAGTTCCCTTTTTACCACTTCCACGTCAGCTCCTCCTTATCTTTCTCCCTTAATGGGTAAATAAGCATATCTGGAGCTCTGCCAAACCCATTTGAGTCTTTTCAAAAAGTTCTCTGTGAACAAAGCCATCAAAATATAAGTATTTCCAAAGCAGTGTGAAATAAAAATATACCATGCTTGAAAGACATAATAAGTTACATTCGTTCTTGGAGAGAAACAGTGAGCTCATAAGAAGAGAAGGAATCCTTTGTAAAGATCTTGCCGAGCCTTGGAACATATGTCTGGCTGTCAATGGCACACTGACTGGCTTTCCTGTAAAGCTGGGGGAGTTTCCGCCCACAGTAATGAGATCTTTGACAGGAGCATGTGTTTCTGACTCTCACTCTGCAGGAGTGAGGAATATCATGCTTAAATTCTTATATACTTTGTTAAAAATACCCCTGAGTGTTATATAACTCATTATGAGGTTCTTTCTCACATTATCTTTAATAATTCACATTAAATCCTGTGATGCCTGACCATATTTTATTGATACCAAGATATGCATTTTTCTCATTTGGTGTCTCTGAATTTAGAATATGTCTTACAATAGAAAAAAACAACTTAGGATTGCAGAATAGTTTTATTCAGTCACAGCTTTATTCGAAGCAACTTTTGTGCTTAATTTGTTCCCTGAAAAGACAAAATAAATTAAACTTAACTCTAGGATTTGATAATGAGACCTCTAATTTAAACTCTGAGAGCTTACTTTTTTGTAGTCATACTTTAGCTCATTTCTTAGAAATGGTAATTAATCCACTAGTTCAGGAATCAGAAGACATTTTTCTATATGCTGGATAATATTTTTGTGTGTCATGCATATGGAGTCTATTAAAAATGTTCAAGTCTAGAATGTCAGCACAAAGGCAGACAATACATACACCAATGGGAGAGACTGTGTTTCAGTAAAGCAGTTCTTATGAAAACAGCCTTCAAGCTGACTCCTCCCATACAGTAACCTATAATAAGCATTTATAATGTCTCAGTTCCCAGGGCCAGGTAAATATCCAGACCACAAAAATGTGTTAGGTAAATAAATGCATGGGTAGTACTGTGCAGAGGAACAGAGGCGGGAAAGGCACTAAACTCACATTCCCTTCTCCATTCCGTTTACATAATTTAAAGAACTTTCAACATTTATAGCATACGTGTCTAAGCTCTGATGAGGCATGCTGCAGGACTCTTGACAGTGTACATGTCTCATGTCATATTCAGGCAAGCCTGTGGCTTAGCATGGCAGTACCAATTTGTGGATCTGGAGCACAAGAAGGCTGCCTGGTCCAGTTCAAGTTTGAGCCACATTCCAGTTTTTCTCAGCACTTTCAAGTGTGTCATCTTTCCCTGGTGTGTCATCTTTCCCTGCCTTCCCTTTGCTAACCTGTTTGGTTTGTGTGTGCAGATGCTGAGTATAGGGCTCTCTATGTATGTTGTGTACAGCACCCACCACAGTCTGCTAAAGAAGGAAGGCCTGCCTCTTATAAATCAGATTGTGAGCTGGGCAACGTTAGGTAAGTGTTCACTCAATCCAAATTGAAAACTTCATGTTGGGGCAGTTTATTTTTAGTTATGTTTAAAATGTTTTTGTGCACTGTTGGAAAAGGGATGCATAGGCCTTGGCATTTTGTATGGTCTGCAGGTGTTGAATTTCTGTGGGGGGTTGTTTAATTGCTAATGGTCTGCATGTGCTATCAATGGAATACCTGAGGTGCTCTGAAAGAATAAATATAGCTGAGCTGAGATGCTCGGGGTTCCACTATCTAGTTGTCACTGGCCAGGACAGTGGTTCCCTCTGCTGAGGTCTGGCAGAACTTGCAGATATGAGAATGCCTCCTGTCTCTCTTGGCTAAGCTGACACTGCAACATACTACTACAACTTTACCTCCAATCAGCTCTCTTAAAAACGATACTTTTATGTCCACGTTGTTGTACCAAAAGAAGCAGTTGTGATGGAGGGAAACTGTAGCCAGCTGTTATCTCTATGTCTTCTGGAATTTGACAAAGAAAAGTAGAACTCTTGTGAGCACACATGGGTTAATAAGAATTACTTGATAGAATATTTATGACTTGGTAATTGGACTGTATTCTTATGAACATCTAATAAAATTCTGAGTGATTCCAGAAGAGAAGAGGTTTTTATGAATATTTCATTCTGTGTACGCACCACATATATTTAATTTCCATGTCAATCTTTACATTTTCAGGTGTTAAACAGATTAGTAAATGACTAAATTTTATGTTTCCCTTCCCAAACCAACATTGACTAGATGTTTCCAAGCACGATGTGTATTCTATGAAGTGACTTGGATGTTTCCAATCATGTTCCTCTGTACGGCACCCTTCTTGAGGAAGGTTAGGTGTAGGCTGGTGGAATGGCTCTGTGGTTAAGTGTGCTCATTACTTTTACAGAGGACTCAGGTTCAGCTCCCAGCACTCACATGGTAGTTTACAACTGCCTCAAAAACGAACACAGATAGGGAAGGAATCAAGTCTTAAGGATATTATAGGCATGGAGTTATTTGTACTCTTCGCTCACAATTTTTCAAGTTCCTTTGTAGAGACGGAAGGATTTCCATGTGTTCTAGACCAGCCAGGTCTACACAGTGTCTCAAGCAAAGCAAAGCAAAACAAAACAAAGCAAAACCAAAAACAGAACCTTTAGACCTGGAGTGCTGAAGCACTGGGGAGGCAGAGGCTGGTGTATCTCTTAAGTTCAAGGTCAGCCTGCTCTATGTAGGGAGTTTCAGGCCAGCCAGGGATACATAGCAAGACTCTGACTGAAAAGAAAAGAAAGAAAGAGGAAAGTACTTTTGCTTGTTAAGCTTGAATGCTGCCCTAGTCCTATTATCATATGTTGTAGTGGAACACACATGCACGCTATGTAAGAATTTCCACACATCGCCCCCCAAATTGGGATATCCTAGATAGTTTATTCATGTCTTCATTGATCACATGATCAATTTATATTGGTGGAGAGGAAATTTAGAATCAGAATCAATGTTCATCTGTTGTTCGACAAGCACATAAAAACTCTCCTGGGAATACTCAAGAAATTTCTTCTTGGCATTGGGAGAGCTAGGTATTAGATTTAAGGTTCTTGCATAGTGGTGTGAGGCATGAAACAGCAGCTCATAAGAAAGTCTTCAGTGTCTCCAAGGATCTTTTCCCAATACTAATACACCATGGTCTGGCTACAATGGCCATATTTTGCTTACGTTCCTAGTGCCCAGTTGAACTATATATTAATGTGTTTGTGTCACTTAGAAGTGGAGACTCCTAATCTCACTTTAGTATTTTGTTTTTCCTTTAGACAAAAATAAACCTAGATAAAATATTCAATATTGCAAAACTGGCTTCCTTTTAACAGGCTTTTGTTTGGTAGAACACTTGCCTAGCATGCCTGAGGCCTTAAGATTAATCCTGAGTTTTGGAAAAAAAAAGAATCCACAAACAATCAGCAACCAAGAAACACACTTGAATTGACTTAAAATAAGAAACATTGCAAGTTATTTCTTGCAGTATCAGATAATAACATTATTGATCTACCTGCTTAGCTCTGAAGAGCTTTGAATTTTGCGGGAACTTAAAACTGTAATTAAAATTGTCTGTATATTTAGCTTACTTTACAAGATACTGATTTCTAATGAAGGTAGCAATTAATACTAAACATTTTGTAGGTGAAATTGTACTTCAAACTCAAGTCAGGTTTTCTTGAATGTTATCCCCATTTAACAGATGTGTAAACTTCTCTTTAAATGCATTAATAAACTTGACCCCTCCCCCCAAATCAATTAGTGAGTGAGTGATTCCGAAAGATATCACCTAAGTTTTGTATTCTGGAGCACCTGGGATGTTAGGAGGTTGTGTGCATTCCCTCTCTGGAACAGACATAAGGAGCTTGTGGTCACTGTCTCCCTGCCCACCTCGAGGTAGTTGGTTTTCTTCAGTGCTGTGCGAAGGATACTTTCCATAACTCCGACTTACGGTGAGGTCATTTTCTCCTGCTTCTGATTTACCATGCAGCACACCACAACTCCAGATGCCTACTTCTCTGACATTAGGCATAATCTATTTCTAGGGAATGTGTCGTCTTTGAGCCAAGGCATCAATGACTAATTGAGAGACAGGTTGCTGAGCCTTACATAATATATTTTATTCCATTAGAAAATAATAAATTATTCACTTGGAAGTTAATATTATTATAATGATCCAGTTTGAATAAAATTGAGAAAACCTGAATTATTTAACCCACAATACAGTTAAAACGAAGTGTGATGTTAGCGAAGAATGTAATGTTTCCTGACAGAAATTGCTGGGTTGTGTTAAGGATCACACAAAGGCCCAGTTGCTTCTCTGGGGTGAGTTGCCTGAGTCTGCAGCACTGACACAGTCCTGGCTTGGTTTCCTTGCAGCCTCTTCTTTGGTCGTGCCACTGCTGAGTCCCACAGCTCTCTTTCAGCGGCTGTCCAGCATCCTCCTTTCCTTGATGTCAACGTACTTGCTTCTAAGCACAGGGTATGAACTTTTTTCTATTTAAATTTTTTTGAGATTTTTCATATAAGTACTATATCTCCATCATTTCTATGCCTTCATCTCCCCTCCCAACTCCCTTATGCCCGCCTCCCTCTCAAAGTCACAGCTTCTTCTATAATTATTATTGTTACACACACGCACACACACAAAGTATAACTTCACAGTTGCAAATTTTAAATGCTAAATTTTCTTCTTTGGTGGCTAAGCTTTGGAGATGGAAATGTTTTCTAAACTTGAAGAATAAACTATAAATATTTTCTATTCTGTGTGTGAGTAGATAACTTGGTCTATAATTTTGTTTTATTTTTCTCATTATTTTCTATTATTGTTTATCATTTCTTTTTACTTGTTGGAGTTGCTAAAATTTTATTTAATTATAATGTTAGGAAATCCTGATGGACTGTGGCAGAATTTTAGGTCCTAAGGAGTTTTTAAGAAGGATCTCTATTTTTGTTGCGTTCCTTTAATGCATTTTTTATAGTGCTATGATTGCTATTCCATTAAGTGATTGTACAGCTAGAAGTGAAACAGAAATTTATCTTTAACACGGAGCAACATCATCTCTTCCTATTTTTTTATTTTATTTAAAGTTTTCTTCTCTTACACAACTTATAGAATACATCCCTGCCCCCTCCTCTCCTCCCTCCACCTCCCATCTCCTCCAAATCTGCCTCCATCACCACCACTAATGTCCCTCCTTTCTCCCCAGAAAAGAACCATCCCCCCAGGATTACAGCACAATCAGGGCATGGCATAGCGGGATGGAACGAGGCCAGGCACCAATCCCTACATCAAAGGTGGGCCAGGCAGCCTAGCAGGAGAAAGAGGGTCTCAATGGCAGGTAAAATGGTCAGAGACATCCCCACTCCAGCCTGTAGGAATTTTTCAAGGACAGCAATCTAGACAGCCATGAGATGTATTTAGGGGATCCTATAGGTTCCACATCTGTGGCTTCAGTCTCTGTGGGCCCTAGGAGTGCTAGTCAGTTGACATGGTGGGGCTTCTTCTCCTGGTGTCCTCAGTGCCTTTGTTTCTGCCATTCCTCCTCTCCTTCTTCCATGGGATTCCCAGGCCTCTGCATGATGTTTTGGCCCTGAGCCTCTCCAGATGCTCTTCTCAGCTGCTGAGGGGTCCTTTCTGTGAGGACTGGGTTAAGTACTGATTTATGAGCAGAGCATGATGTCATTAGAAATTGTTTCCAGGTTATTCAGTCTCAAGTTCCTGTCCTGTCTTGTAGTTTCAGGCAGGTGTCAGGGCAGATAGGCTTGTAAGTAGGGGGTTTTGTGGCTGGGGTGATATCCCAGTCTCACTGGAAACCTTGCCTGGCCACAGGAGATGGCCTTGAACAGCTTGAAGCTTGGGGCTTCCTATCCCCAATTACTAGAGATCCTTGCTAGAGTCTCCCTCGTAGACTCCTGTGAGTTACAACCTCACAAGGTCTCCTGATCACCCTCTAATTGTCTCCCAACTCTTATCATCTCTCCATATATTTTCTCCCTCCATTCCTCTCCTCCTCCTAGTCCCCTTTACTCCCATTCTTTCCTTCCCTATCCCACCTACACTATCTGTCATGGAAACTTTCCTCAGCTGCTTAATAGAGAATCGTATGCTAAGCTTGCTTGGAAGTATATAGTTTTGAAATGAATCCTGAAGTATGTGAGAATCTAGATGTTCTTATTCAAAAGTGATAAAATAATTTGAAACACTTTCCCACATTAATGGGAAGATTTCAGAAATAAGTAATTCTATTATATCAGCACCCATCAAATTAAAATACATAAAAGTTTTTGGTCTGTATAAGAAATTAGAGGTTAAAATCCCATCGGTTTGGGATAACATAGTGTTCTATTAAGAGATCACACTTGGAGGCTTGAGAAAATATTTTAGAGTAAAGAAATGTGTGCTAATTTTTTACAGTCAGGTAATAATGATTGAGCCTTTTTTCATGTTCAACAAATATGTAATAAATTTAAAAAATGGTGGATTTGCCTGTAATTTTAAGCACTTAGAAGGCTGAGGCAGGAGTTGTGGGTTTGAGGCCAGTTAGTGCCATTTAGCAGGAACCTTTAAAAACCAAAGGCTTGGTATCTTAGATTCTTTTCCTGTTGCTGTGATCAAATACTCTGACAAAAGCAGTTTGACAGAAAAGGAGTTTATTCTGGATCACAGTTCCAGGGTATGGTCTGTCACAGTAGGCAACTCAAGGTGTCAGTAGCTTGAAGTCACATACATCGATAATCACCAGTTGATGACCAGGATAATCCCTCACAGGCATGCTCACAGGCCCCTCCCAGCTGATTCTAGTTTCTGTCAAGTTGAGAATAAAGACAAACAATCACATAGGGAACATAGAATCTTCTTGGTCTCTGGCTTCAATTCTTGGCACTGCAAAAATGTAATTAATAATAATAAGAATAAAATGATAAATATTAGACATAGATCTGGATTGGGAATAAAGGAATATATTGATTGATGTTGGTCACAGGTGCTGCAGAAGAGAGAGAAACTAACCAAGATGCTAAGCCTTGAAATCAAGGAGTAGAGGGGACAGCCTTTTGCAGACAAACCCCGTCTTGCTTGCTCCAAGGACTTTTATTCAGTAATTACATAGGGTAAATTAGGGCTGGGAAAAGTTCCAACTGCCGTAGGTCATGTTACACTTGGAGCCCAAAAGAGTAAACAACCCATGCAATTCTCAGTCCCTTTTGACTATTGCTAGCCATAATCAAAAGTCAGAACTCTAAGTTTGCCAGGACCAAGGTCTGCGAAGCTATGAATTCTCACATAGCACCAAGTGCAAGCATTACAGAGAATCAACTTTAAGTTCAAGCAGTCTCAAAACAATTTCTCAGCCTCTGCTGAATAAGCCAGACATAGCAAAGGCTTTGCTGAAATTTCACTACATTTCACTACAAAATCGGATACAAAGGCCTTACTGTACATTTCACTATAAAGCCAGATACGAAGACTTTAATACATATATATCACTATAGGAGTAGAAGGAAGAAAGAAAGGATAGTTTAAGTTCGATTGTAAGTAAAAAAAAAAAAATTCTTAGTGTGGAGTGAACTTATCTTGTAACTCACCCTGGAGACAAGTATTATAATAGCATTTTCAATTATAAGTTTAATGGTCTTGAGAGACCCTCAAACAGATTACCATAATGATGTCTAGTTTATTTTAAGAAAACCAGGAAAGTTCATGCCTAAAATCAGAATGTTACTGCCTAGTATGACCTTACTAATGAATGCATTAAGAGACATCATTCAACACCAGAATCTGTGTTTAGCTTTTAAAAGGGGTCTTGAAACTGTGTTGTCTCGTCACTCAGGTTTCTTGGTTTCTCTTCAGTTTTACAAACCATGTAGTTCATCACTGTTTTCAACAAAATATAAGTTTCTCTGTATAATTCAGCGAATATCCAGACATAAGAGATTCTTAAAATAATGCAGCTTTATTATAATACAGAAATAGAGTAATAGTAATCCTAAATTCTAACAGTGCATCCTTAATTTAATGAATAAAAAAGACTCATTAGTAATCAGCCTTGAATTAATTTCATGCAAATGAAAGCTGTTATCATTCTTGAAAATAGTTTGCTAAGTTATTAAATATTTTCCTCTGAAATTTTGTTTACATTGTCTTTTTGCTTAGCAAAATATAATGCAGATCTAAATGACTTTTCAGCCCATTCCTGTCTGCACAGAGGCCAAATCAGCAGATTGCAATTTAGGGTTCAGTGTTTCATTACATTCTCTTCAAGCCCACAATGACATTTATTGATATTTCCATATTAATTTAGATTTGAAGGCTGTATATGAAATATTGTCTTAAGAAATAGTCTCTTAGGTCTGTTTGTATCTGATCTTGTCTGCATTTTGGAAAAGGGCCACAGCTCTGTTTGAAATACTGAGAGATTTATGGTTGTGTACTGTTAGGAAGAATTACTTTCACATATAGCTGAAACTGTTTATAGAAGTCAAGGTGCCATGAGGCTGCATAGATGGCTGGGCAGCTTTTGCAGAGGACCCAGGTTCAGTTCTCAGATCCCACATGGTACTAACAACCTTTGGAAACTGCTTTTCCAGGGGATTCAGTGCCCTCCTCTGGCCTCTGCATACCAAACACGCATACCGTGCACACATAATCATGCAGACAAAACATAGAAATAAATACATAGAAAAAAAAATGAACAAATCTCTTAAAGTCATCATCTGTCTTTGCCTTGAGTATGCACTCTCCTGTTCTGATTAATCAGGTTTTTTCTTTCTCATTCCCAGCATCCTGAGCACTAAGCAGGAAGCCCAGAGAACTATTACTGTAAATGTAGGCCTGCAGTGGAGCTGTTTGTGGCTATAAAATAAGAACTGTGCTTTGTAGTGTTACAGTAAAAACTTCCAGTTTTTTACTGAGTTAGGAACTGAATAGACTTTGAGAGTGGAGCTGGGTTGGTGGCACCCAATCTTACATGGACGTTGGACTAGACCTTAAAGGATCGCCAGGGCACAGGTATTCCAAATTTTTCCCCAATGATTTAAGTCATTATAGCAATTATAGTAGCATCACATTCTGATAAGGGGAGTCAAGGAGGAAATGATTAACTGTACTGTTGGGGCTCTGGTGTATTTCATTCCAATTTTTACTTTTTTTTTTAAACGTAGTTAATCATAGTATATATAATATTTTCTATTTTTCTACTTATATTAGAAGGGTTTTCTCATGTGGATTATAGGCTTCCTCTACCATTTTAATAGATGTCTAATATCTCGTAATATGAATACATTTTGATTTACTTAGCTGTTGTTTACTTATTTATTTGCTTTTGAGACTACGTCTCAGGTAGCCCAGGCTGGCCTCAAACTCACTGTGTAGCCAAGTGATCCTTCTACCTCCACCTCCCAAGTGCTGGGATTGCAAGCACGTGCTCCTACCATTTCTAGTTTGTGTAGTGCTAGGGATGAAGCCCAGGGCTTCCCGTCTACTAGGCAGGCACTCTACCAACTGAGCTGCATCTCCAGCTCTGCAATATAATTTATGTATTCCAATTCTTGTTTTCTTATTTTGTTTTTAATTTTTGTTTCTGCCCTTTTAAGCCAAGTTTTAAAAATTACTATTTAGGCTGTGTTTTTAGCGTGAGTGTTTTGTGTAGTTTAGATATTTATTTGTCTGATTTTCACTGTGATGTATGAGGCCCATTAGGCATGAACTTAAAAAAAATCTATTTGCCTTAAGAGCAGTGCTATTTTATATCACCAACAAAATATGAGAGGTGTTATTTTATCATATCCTTAGTAGTGCTGAGTACTTTCCTTTTTCAAATACGAATACCAAATACAATTTCAATGGGCCATAGGTGACTCTGCTTTGTTCTGTCTTCTGTACTTTCTCCTAATGATACTTTCTCATGTGTATAGTCTATGCTCATATCCTAGAACATCTTACACACCAGGTGATTGTATATATTTTCTCAAACCTAGATGTTTCTGCCCAGTCTTTAGTATTTTGGTTTTATTGTCGTGGTAGAGTTGAAAGCATTTTGGTTCTTTTGCATTTTCCTATCTGGGAAATAGTGTAATATAGCCTGGAGTTCAGTAAAAAGTGGGCCAAGTTACATTGTTTTGTTTTGTAGTTTCCGGTCAAATTAGCTATTCTTTTAGGACCACTTTTTGTGAGCTAGACCTGCATAGTAGCCAGACTCTGTTCATAAACCAGGAGATGTATAAACATGTCTATAGGATCAAAGCAGTATCATAAGTGCTGTAATAGAGTATTTGGGGATCATGGAGGTGGAGTACTTATCCCAAGCTAGAGCAGAAATGGTTTGGAAATGGTTTGTCACTGAGTCACCTTGAGCATTTCTTTTTTGTTGTGTGTCTACTGTGTCGTCTTACAGAGGTGCCAACACTTTCATAGTTACTGTCCCGTGAATATGTAGGCCCACTCATCTCTTACCCCTTTCTGTAAACATCTTTACAACGAGCCTTGAAGTACACGTGTCTGATTGTCTCAGATTGTGGCTTATGAGTATTATGTTCTTGATGTATGGCATTAGATAGACTTCCACAATAGAGTGTGCTTCTGGATAGACTGCATGAGTCTCTATTCCGGTGTGCCAACGCTGTCTCCATGTTGGCAAGCATGGCAGGCGAACACGGCACCTCGTCTTGTTCTGATTTTCGTCTCAGTTACTGACTGTGGTTCTGAGCCACAAGGGGCGTGATAAGGAGCAGAAAGCCACTTGCAGGATGCAAACTTCAGACTCGAAAGAAGAGGCTCTGCCTTAAGTGATTGAACTCCAGAGTTAACTCACTCAAGTGTTTTTATTGCTGTGAGACAATACTAACTGACCATCCCCTAATCAACAGGAAGGCTATCTCTTGCTTAACGAAGAGAACAATAGCACCCTGCAGTCCCAGCCAACTACCTGGCACCATTCCGGTGCTTAGGTAATCTGAAGTCTCCAGGTGTTTCAGGAGTCGCTTGTTACTGATTGGCTGTGGAAATGATAAGGTCTTTTCATTAACAATACCTTAAACAAACACTTTTTAGCAAGAGAGACATTAGGGGCAAGGTACTTCTAACAACAATTGCCTCAGCCAGGAGTTTACGTCAGGTACAAGTTAAGTCTCAGGAAGCGTTAAGAGTTACTGGTGGTCATTTACAGGATTTTCCCCAAACCAGGTGCACCCCCTCACACATCCCAGAAAGCAGTTCCTTCTCCCAGTGTCTCATTCCTACAATTGATACAGACAGACATATTTTCATGTATTTATTGGTCCTTTTCTTTTTGGGGTTTTGAATTCCTGTATCAAACCTGCCTTTTAGGAAGTTTGGAATATTTATCTTGTGTGTGTGTGTGTGTGTGTATATATATATATATATGGTTGATTGTATCTCCAAAATTATCTTTTAACCTTTGTCTTAGCATTTTCTTTCTTTTATGGATAGCCGTTACCTACTTTAGGAATGATTTTTAAACATTTCTACTATTTTAAACATGTAAGTATTTCTACTATTTTAAACATGTAAGTATGTCAAGATTTAATGAAGTTCAAAAAAAGATACCATTAAAGTTGAAATTTAAATGTAGCATTCTTTTCCTCCCTTTGTCTAGAAAGCTTAAAAGATTTGGAGGTAATACTGCATTATTTTTTTAATGTTTATTTCATTTTACTTTAGTATATGACTGTTTTGCCTTCATCTATATGCAGTGTGTATGTATGTGTGTGTGTGTTGCCTACAGAGGCCAGAAGAGGGCGACAGATCCTCTAGAACTGGCATTACAGACTATTTTAAGTCACCATATGGGTGCTGGGACCAAACCTGAGTTGTCTGTAAGAGCAACGATCGCTCTTACCTTCTGCCATCTCTTCAGCCCCTATCATAATTATTTTAAGAATGATTTCTAGTTTTGACTTTCACCTTTCTCTGTTAATGTTTTCATTTCTGTGCTCTCACTCCCTGCCTCTTAGCTATGAAGCTCTGTTTCCATTAGTATTGTCCTGCTTGATGTTTGTCTGGATACACATGGAACAAGAGACCTTGCAACAGCCTGGTGTTTCCTGTAAACAGAAGGTAGCTGTCAAAACCATTGCAACTTATTTGGGTATATTAAAAATGTTCTCTGTGCTACAGGAAGTTATAGTGGTTTTTTTTTAATCAAAAATTCTCCCTGCTTAGATCCCAGCGTTTAAAAAGCTTAGCAAATTTTAATTGACATTAATAATTAAGGTAAACAACACATAAGGGAAATTTTCATTTATAACAAAACACAATTGTACAGTTTTGCAAGCATGTATGTGTTGGGCTTTTCCTAGAAAATTATTGAGACTCAGATAAAAAATATCAATATAAAATGAGCAACACATTTCAGTGGATAAAAGTGCTTGGCACTTGCTGCCATACCTGCTGATCTGAGGTCAAGTGGTGGAAGGAGAGAGCCAAGACCTCTACAGGCATGCTGTGGCACATGCACCACATACTTACACATGCACACATAAACATACACATGCACACACACACGCATACACAGGCATGTGCACACACGCACACACACAGGCATGTGCACACATGCATGCACACATATGCATTCACACACATGCACACACACACACACACACACACGCAGACACACACACACACACGCGCACACATCTGTTTTCATCTTCAGTTTTCCCTTCGACAGTTTGTTTGATCATCAGGTGACATTTAAGTATCCATTGTTGTTTCTCTGGCCATTCTAATCCAAGATACTTATTCTGTCATCTTAGTGATTGTGGCTTCTGACCTTTATCAGAGCGTACACACCCTGCTATGCTTAGAACTGGCTTAAAGCCAGCCCCCTTTAAGGATGTCATTACCATGATGAATTAGGAAAGTTACAAGATGTTTCTCATCTGTTTTAGAACTGAGGTAATTCTGAGAAATTGGTGACAGAATACTCAGTTTTACTGAGGTCAGGTGAAGGAAGAAGGCTTTTGTGCACCGCCACCCTTTCCTATCTCCAGCTGCCTTCCAAGGGGCACTGCTTATTCAGAATTACACTTCAGTGCAGAAGCAGCTCTACTGATGTGTATGTGAAAACCCGTGTTGATCAGATCGGAGTCAGGAATTATCCTGAAACACATGTTTCAAGAGAAGGAAGATCATTGCATCACTTAAAATTTTACTTTTATCTGAAAGCAAAACTTTTGTTTTCTGGTTTTTGTTTTTAAACAAAAGCATGCCAGCCCTTGTTGGAAATTTATATAGGGTATGGCAGTGGGGAGAGTTCTCTTTTCAACTCACTTTTTGGGCTTCTTTTCTGGAGTTAGAGACCCAAGCAATAGTGTCTGCATTACTTAATGGAGTAACTTTCCCTTTTATGAAAGACAGAAGTATTTTGCTTTTATAAAGGAAAAATAATAATTTATTTGCAAATAGAATTAGAAAAAAGAAGGGGGAAATGTTTACTTTGAAACGTCTTTTTAATATTATATAACTGATTTAAGAAGACCAGAATGAGGTCTCTGAATAGCAATTCAAAAGTGAAAAGTTTATGTAGGGTAGGAATGGCTTTAATGACATGTGATAACAGCACAACTCCATTTAGTATGTTTTAACATATTTTACCTTCCAGTGGATTATATTAAAATGTAATTAAGGTATTTCACGGTTGTGAGGTTTTCTGTTTTTTTCTGTTTTGTTATGTAGGCACAGCATAAATTCTTAGCCATGCTAACTTAGCCATTAATTTCTGTAAGTCTGTAAGTCAACTGATATTATGTGTTAATGTATTTCTTGTTACCTCCCAGCTTACCAGCATCCATTTCATCTATAATACTGATATAGCTCAGTTTCGACAGCTCTATCTGGATGACATCCGTAGGGCCTTTTTCCTTGTATCCTTTGTTGAGACTTTTAAGATCTACCACCCCATTTTAATAGGGCGTTTCTTCTTGTTACTTAGTAGTGGCATTATATTAGAGGCCATTTAACTCTTCTCAGCTTGAGTTTTTTCACATATATAGGTCTTACCAAAATTTGGAGAGAGATTAATGATTGATATAGAAGTGTCCAGTCCACTGTGGGTAGTGCTACCCTTGGGCTAGTGGTCCTGGTTGTATAAAGACAGCAGGCCAAGCAAGCCATGGCTAGAAGTCAGTAAGCAGTATTTCTCCATGGTCTCTGCTTCAGTTCCTGCATCCAGATTCCTGCCTTAGCGTCCCACAATGATGTGCTGTGATCAATCCTTTCCTCCCCACGTTGCCCTTGGACAGTGTTTTACCCAACAATAGAAAGTAACTAATACACTGTGTCAGCCTGACTACTGAACTGAGTTTCTTTTTCAAAACCCACTGTGGAAGGAGAAAATCAACTCCTCAAAGTTGTTCTCCAACTTCCATGCATGTACTATGAGTATTCCTGTGCTCATACTCATGAACACACACACACACACACACACACACACACACACACAAATGATAATGATGATTATAATAATAATAATGAATAATTAAATGTCAAAAGTGTTCAGCATTCTCTATGGAGTTGAATTATTCTAAAGAATATTTTATCTCATTTTGAACCTTTCAAAGAGCCTATTACGAGTTTCACGTGTAGAAGTATATGATAAATATATATATAAATAATACCATCTTTTAGCTTAAAATGTCTGATATTCTAGGCGTACATCCTTTGAAACAGTCATAAGCAGCAGGTGCCGACACAGTCCATCCTGTCGATGCTTGAGAAGAGGAAAGCAGCCTTCTCAAAAGTCACCAGCAGCTATACACCTAATAGTTTTCAGATCTTCATAATCCATTGATCAGGAATTTGTTCAACCATTCCTTTCAAACAATTCATGATGATTACACATATTAAAAGTCAAGTTGCTTTTGTGGTAGAATTGGCTTTATTTTCCTAAATGAAAAAGAGATCATACCAAACACCAGGTACAAAAGCTGTGGCTAAAGTAGAAAGGAAAGCAGGCTTGAACTCATGCCCTTGCCCTCCACTCTACATGGGATGCCTTTGCCAGATGATTTCACTCATGCTCATCAGGAAAACATGCTTAATTTGAATGCAGAGTTGGAAATCTTTCACTTGTAAACCAAGATTAGTCACTACTTGCAAGATCATTTTGACAAACAGAAACAAATGATTTGGAAGGAAAGAAATTGTTATAAATTCCTACTTTTTTTTTTTTTGGTCATTTCCTTAACTATATATAGGTTTTCTTTTTAGTGACTGCATTTTTTGGAACTGGAAATATAGCTTCTATTAACAGGTAATTTTGTGTGTGTGTGTGTGTGTGTCTCAGGCAAAAGAGTGTCAGATATCCTGGAACTGGAGTGATAGGCTGTTGTGAGCCACCAGATGTGGGTACTGGGAACCAAATTTGGGTCTTTTCTAAGAACAACAACTGCTCCTCACTGCTGAACTGTCTCTCCAAGCCCTTCACCTCATTTTTATATTCAATTACAAGTATAATGGAGTATAAAGTGATAATTGCCGAGATTAGCATGCAGATCCACTTTGTTCATTCTGGTATGATTCATTTTTGGTGAGAGTTGATTTCAGGGGATTACTGAGCATACTCTTAATAGACTATTCTTTTAAAGTTACAGAGTTCTAAAGTCTTTCCTCTCATTGTTGTCTAGCTTTGACCTTGCCTCTGTGTACTGCTTCCTGACTGTGTTTAGTCCTTTCATGATGGGAGCTCTCATGATGTGGAAGGTTAGTTTTCTGAGTTTTTTACTTGCATTAAATGACTGATTTGAAGATTGTCATATTAAGGTTGTGTCACACATGGCATTAAAATTGTAAAATGATTGTAACAAAGATACCCTTTCTAAGGTAGGACTGATGGAGGCAACCCTAACCCTTGCCTCCAGATAGCGCTAATCTCTTCATTCTTAAAACTATTTGACTACAAAAGAATAAGGATTCTGCTCGCCCAAGAAAATCCTATCAGATAATTAAAGACTGCAGGGGAGCTGTGATCAAACTGCAGTGTTGCTAAAGATGATGACGTAATTAAAGACTGCAGGGGAGCTGTGATCAAACTGCAGTGTTGCTAAAGATGATGACATTCCCTGACCCCACAGGTCTCCCACCACAGGACAGCCACCATGTTCTCATCTTTTCCATATACCTAGACTTGATCTATCAACAAATGTGTCATTGAGTGCTCTGTTTGTTTAATGTGCCAGGCACTAGCTGAATGCCAACAGTATGGAAATAAGTTATGTATTCAAGTTTCTAGAGATAAAGATTCTGGTGGCATATAGTTCATCATCTTCTTCTTTAAGGTTATGGTATCAGTTGCTTTTCTGTTGCCGTAAGAAAATACCCGGATAAAAAGCAAGTTAGGGAGGAAGGGATTCGTTTTGGCTTCTAATTCCAGGGGTATACAGTCCATCATGGCAAGGATGGCACACAAGCAGAAGCATAGATCAAGTCCAGCAGACAGGAAACAGAGAGATCACATTTCATCTGCATGCAGGATGCAGGGAGAGAACAGGAAGTGCAGCCAGACTATAAATTCTCAAAGCCCGCCCCAATAATGCAAGTCCAATAGGACTTGACCACCCAAAGGCACATAACCTTCCAAACCGCACCACCAGCTGGGGCCAAATGTTCAAGTGTGTGAGTCTGTGGAGAACATTGCACATCCAAACCATCATAGTTGTTATACTTACCTGTTCCCTCTACAAATTTTCTACAGTGCTTGGCACATTGTATTTAGTTAGCATATATTTATTTAAATATTCAGATACATAAGTAATAATTGTTAAAGGTCCATATCCTCTTAGTAGAAGTTTTCTTACTGCACCAGTTGTACTGACTTTTACTACACCAAGAAATGGTAAAAAGGCATTGGGCTTTTTCTCATGTCCAATTCTCTATTCTCTATTGAATTGTTTTAAAATATGCTAGGTATTCCTAAATTGACTTTCACACTTTGCCTTGTCTATTAAAGACTATGATACTAATTAAAAATAAAGAAAGAACTCAAATTATATCAGTAGATCTTTAACTTCTGGCATAATTCAGTAAGCTGTAACAATATATAATGCACTTGGCAACTAGTGTCGGCTGATGAGAACGGTGCTGAAAACCCTCTTGAACTCTGTTGTATTCTGGCATCCTTTGGAGAGGAATCTTTTACAGTCTTGACATCATTTCTTCTCCTCCCCATTTTATGAGATGTGAACAGTCTTTTGGGGCTGAGTAGGAAAGTGAAGTCGGAGGTGCCTGTGATTGTATTTCATTGTTTGCGTGCATGAAGTTCTCAGAGAATAAAAAAAATAAAAACTTAGTTATTGTAAAGTAATACCTCACAAATATTACTAGTAGTAGTTCTAGATGATGAATTTTCAATTATTAAAAACCTATTGTGTTTTCTGTATGTGTTTTCAAATGTAATACACCGAGTATGAGTTTATAATCACAAACAACATGACATTTTTAAACATTTTAAAATTAGGAGCGATAGTAAAACAGCCGAGTCCTGTTGACGGTGTTGTAGTATCTAATAAGAAGCTAAGTCCAGAGATGTATGCATCACGTCAACAGGCTGTACAGCTGACTTAATTCAGGCAGTTCCTTCTTATGCTCTTGGAAACACATGAATATTGTTATGAATCAGTAAAATGTGGCAAATAAGGCAAAATATTGTAGAAGATTTCAATTTGGAATACATGTTATTATCTGCCGTTATTCTTTGTGTGTTAGTACTGGTTTTTGAATCAGTTTCTAGTTTCTCACTGTCCCATGTGACAATTTCATGTATTATCTCTGTTTCCTATTGACTAGGATATAAGTTATTTGGGAGAGTGAAAGTCGTTCTATAGGCAAAAATAGTATTTACTTCGAGTATGTTTCAGGTGCTTGATATTACCACTGATGTCCTTTGTTGTTCTTTGAAACAGATTTTAATTCCTTTTGTTCTTGTGATGTGTGCTTTTGAAGCAGTTCAGATAACTACACAACTGTCATCAAAAGGGTAAGATAAATGCTTAAGAAGCCCTGGTTTTCCTTGTTTTTCATAAATGAGAGAACATTTGAAGATATTTTATGTGGTTGCTATTAAAACTTTGTAACACAAATTGTTTATTATAAAATGAAGAAATTTTCCACGTTCATATTTCAATTGTCATTAGAGGAAATTGGTTAATTAGAGCCTTTAGCAGACAAGTATGCTTTCTCTTCAGTAAATCATTAGAATGCTATTCTCTCTAGAAAAACATAAATGTTAAATACTGTAGTTGGTTATTTGTCTCCTATAGGCTTAGTAGTGCCTACAAAAAATGAAGGAATGATAATTCCAATTTCTTTTGGCTTATTTCTTAATAATGTATTACACAAATTTGTTAGCATTATTTCATTTTATATTGGTTAACATTAACTTTTCTGTATATAATTTGCAAAAATACACATTGACAAATGGGTCAGAAAGGTTCTAAATTTTGAGATATTTCTGGAGAGGTCCATCTTCAGCATTCAAGAGAAGTTGTCAACTACGTACATATTTGCTTATTTTAACCCATAAAATTACCTCATCAGCACAGAGTTCTGAGAAACACTTATAAATAGCACTTTTATAAGTGAATCTGGCTGGCACTACTAATGCTAAAAGAATGAATAGTATTAACATAAATTAGCATCTTTTCTTGATGAGCTTAAGCTAGACCTCAGTTTAGCTGGTAGTATGAATACGCCATAATTTTTCTAAAATTTCCTTCTATTGTTTAAAAATGGTGAAGATTTTATTTTTAGTTCAAAACAAAATTGTCTTTCAGGATATTTACATCAATTTAATAGTGAAAGCAAGTATTCCTTCTCAGTGTCATACAATTGACAATTGCTCAGATGCAATAAAAACCAGCAAGTAACTTGATGTGCTTTCCTGTGTCTCTGTTGGTGGACAAATTGTTCAGTAGGAATTTTAGTTAAGCCTTGTATAAGACGAACTGGGAGCAGTGGGGTGAAAACAGGAAGCTCCCCGATGTGGGGGCTTGTGTGTCTGTGTGTGGTAATTCTGTCCCAGGACTATTGCAAGGAAATCCTAAACACAGACAGAGAGAGACCTGAGGCAGAGGTGCGAAGTCAAAGGAAATCATAGGCTTTAAAATAAATCTCCTCTTTTGACCTTTAAGCTCTTAGAATGCATTGACATTCGCCTGAGTATCAGAAGCCCCTCAAGTTTAATTTGCCAACCATTGTACTCAGTGATTCCATTTTCCAGTTGACAAGTAGTTTTGAATCTGTTTCCTTCACCTAAGCCACCATGGAAGCCAGTCCACTTTCCCTACTGCTTATCGGCTTCCTTAACTCTTGCTCATGTCTTGTCCTCCTGTCTATGTATTCACAGTTACTTTATTTCTGTTGTTAAATGTCTAATTTTTAAAGATCTGGGGGATACAGGAGCTTTGTTTACGTTATGGCTTGTTTATTACTCCCATACTGCCAAGATTAAAGTTGAGTGTAGCACACCAACGAGGTGACTCTACCTGCATTTCTTCTCACTCACTCCTTAAAAAGTGAGGCAGGAAAACCATGTTAGCATTATTTTATTTTACAACACTTGAAAAATGAACTTTTCTAATTGTCGATTATTTGTCTTATTCCTCAGTCTCCATAACTTGGAATCATTATCAAGCCTTGTATATTTTGGGTAGAGACTATTAAAGGACCTGTGGATGTGAGGGATACCTGAGAGATGAAGGGCCAAGACTGCTTTGGGCTATAAGCAATAAAACTAGCAGTAAGCATGCTTTCTGTCATGGGGAGACTACTGGGAGCCATCAGCGGCTCTGCTTTCCAGCCTTTCATTCTTATGGTCTTGCCTTTGTCTCCATGAGTTACTTGAGGATATTGTTCACAGTTGGATTCTGATGTATTTAAAGGTGTGCCTATTGTATTGTATGTTTTTTGTATGTATGTTTATATGTAATTTTTTCCCTTTATTTTTCAGCCTTTTTCTCATTGTTCTTGTCATATCAGACATCATGGCTTTGGTAAGGAGTTATGAAAATTCAATATAGTAAGATAGACACTAAGTTCTATGTCCATCTAGCTGGGAGAAATATGAATACATTTCTGTATGTAAAATATATGCTGAGTTCCAAGTGGTGACAGTTTACACAGATACCTTACCTTTCATGTTACTAATGCAGAGACCTCTTAAGCTGTCAAAATTTTTCTCACTACTTGATTTATTCAGGTCTGTTCTTTTATACCTCGTCTTTCAGGCTGTTCTGTTCACTTGTGTCACAGAAGAAACCACCATCAGATTTAGATAATGTGTCACTCATATTTGAAATACTGAGTTTTAGTCCTCTCAGATTAAAAACAAGAAAAAAGAAAGAGGAATGAGTGAAGGAAAGAAAAAAGAAATACAGGTTTATTGACTGGGAAGTGTTATCAGTTAATAGCTATAAACATGGATTCTGAGTAAGGAACTCGAAAATCTTCTTGTATATAATGTAGGAGCAAAGGAACGAGTCTGTCTTACATACCTGGGGAGGTCCCATATCTACTCTCGGGTTTGATAATTCTCTAGAAGGCATCACAGAACTTGCTGAATCCTGTTATATTCACAGTTCTGGTTTATGACAGTGAAGTCATGCAGATAAGTCAGCCAAAGGAATTTTTGTGTCACCCTGTAGAGTAAGGGTGGTGTTATCCCTCAGCGCGGAGCATGACAGTCCGCATGGGACATTGCCAGCCTAGGCTTTCCTTTCCTTTTTAGTGGGTCTGGCCAACACAGCACACTTGACTGATCATTAATCTCCATGGTAGAAATCATACTGTGCGGCCCAAAGATCCATCATAAATCATGTGCTTCAGGCAAAATGCTTCATCAGCCATTCCAAGGGCCTAGAAATCACCTCCCAGTAGCTGAGAGCCATGCCTCTTTTAAAGTATGATTAATACTTGACAATATATCTACTAAGTTTTCCAATTTGATTGCTGGCCACTTGATTTAGATGACAGCTTTTTGTGTGTTTTGTTCAACTAAATATCTAGTATATTTCTTAGATTGATTGCACATAATGTTAGAACAAAACCAACATTCACAAAATGACAAGTGTAGGCGATAATCACACATTTAGGGTTGATTTTTGTGCTAAGAATCAGGTTGCCCAGTTTAAGTTGCCAAACTCGTTCTGATCCAGCTTCATTAACCAGCACAATTTCACATGCCTCCTTTCCTGTTTACCCTAACCAGCATCACTGTGAACTCGCTGAGCTCCATCGAGACTCTCGGTGTTTATTCCTCTGCCCAGAAACGTGCTTTCTCATCTGTCTCCAATCGTGTCTTTATCTGAGTCCTACTCTTCACTTAGATTCACCTTCCTCTGTTTCTGTATCTCTCACACACACATGCATTTACACACCGAATACTGTGAATCCTTCACTAGATTATGCATCTCGTGAGGAAATTATCTCTAGTCCCTGGCACTGACTATTATTAACTCATAATAGACAGCATCAAAAAGTGTTTGTTGATGATGAGATGATATGGCTTCAGTTGACTATTTGGCATTTTTAATATTTTTTTTAGAATTGGGTGGTTTTATTTCCTATTATTCACAAGCATTGCTTTGTGTATATTCACTTGAATCTTAATTCCATTTGTGGCATTTGGGCCATTGCTTATTTTAATACAAACAGGAGTTGCAGTTAAGGGCATATTCTTGTAGATTCTGTTCAGAAAATGATTCTAAGAGGTCAGAAATAGCAAATATTTCACCTGTAAAACAACTTTGTAGATTGAAACCAAATAGTCTTTGTTTTTAACGGAGTTTTATTGTGTTATCTTTTCCAGCATTTTTTCTTCTTGGTCAAGGATTCTGGCAGCTGGCTTGATATTGGAACCAGGTATTGTACATAGTCACATAGACTTCCTGAAGTTGGCTTGGTACTGGTGCCAATATGACTTTGAGGCAAGTATAGGATGTAGCATAGTTTTTAAGGCTCTGAGATGAGACACCTTTTCCTAACTCATGGTATGAACACGCTGTGTGCAAGGAGGATGGATGTTTAATCTGAGGAGAACTGGGGCAGCAGGAGGATGTAAGAGGGACTCATGAATTTGGGAGTTTTAAAGCAGCTCTCCAGTGTCCTTGTGTGTTCTTACCCTCTCACAATTGTTCTTTGGGAAAATAAGGCTATTCAGACTGCACTGTGAATTTTATGTGTTGGCTTAAATTTCCTGCTGTCATTATCTTCCTCTTAGAAGCTTTAAGGGGACACTGTAACATGCTGTTATTGGAAGCATAATCTGAGCAAGTCAGTTTCCTCCCTTTCCTGTGATCTAACTATCACTTACAGTAATCTGTTCACATTCTTCTTTTTGAGAAGAAGAGAGCAAATTTGATCCTCCCACCTTTTTTCTCCCGAATGGATTCTGAGATAGAATATGTTTTTATAAGCCGATTTTATTTCATTTACTTAATATTTAGTCACACTTTGAGCTTCTGGAAACAGTGTAGGCTTTTGTAAGACTGCATTCCTCTCAAAGCTCCCAGTTTGTACCTGTCTGCATTTCCAGATACATTGGATGCTCTCAGACCTGGGATCTGATGTGAATACACACGAAAAGTTGGGTGTAATGACAGTTTTTTAATGCACATGTGAGCAGCATTGATTGAACTTAGTGGGTTATAAAAAGAAAGTGGTTATGAACTTAAGAGAAAAGGGTGGATAGGAAGAGAAAGGTGGAGGGGAAGGGAAGATTAGAAGGGATGGGACAGGAAATTGGGGTATATATGATCATGTTTCATTATATACAAATACAGAAAAAGAAAAAAATAGCCTGGCACAGTGACATGTGCCTGTAATCCCAGTGCTTGGGAGGCAGAGCTGGAATGACCGTGGGACTTGCTGGGAAACTAATCTCATAGAATACATGAGTTCCAGGTTCAGTATGAGACCCTGTCTCAAAAAATACAGTGTAACACCAACCTCTGGCCTCTGCACATACACATTTATGCACCCATATCCACATGTACATGAACATGTGCATATGCATGCCATGTACACAAAGACACAGTCACACACACAAAGTGAGAGGGATGGATGGATGGATGGATGGATAGACAGACAGATAGACAGACATAGCCCTATGACTTGGCCACTCAGTTTCTAGATGTTTATCCAAGAAAAGGAAATATTTGTGTCGTTTTTTTTAATAGCAGCTTCACTCATAACAACCCAGTGTTTGTGAGCACATGAATGGATAAATGGGCCCTGCTCCATCTAAACAGTAGACACTTAAATGCTAGTGGAAACAAATGACTGATTGATTGACTCAGCCTTATGGACAGATCTCAGAAATTGCAGTGAATGAAAGTAACCAGATCTGTAGGGGTATACAGTATATTGTTCCACTTATATAAAATTCCAGTCTATAGTTCCAGTCTATAGTTCAATAGTTGTGGAGGTCTGAGGAATATGGGGTATAACAGTACATCTACGGTGTTGCTCAGCAATAAAGACAAGGCGATAGTTTCATGTCTGCAAACCCTGCCAGACCTCAGCAGAGGAAAGCACCTGTCATGGCAAGCACCATCCTGGACAGTGGACCCCTGATTGTCTGATCTCTGATTTTTATTGACCCAGAAGCTCCTCAGGTGTTTTATTGATAGCATGTGCAGATCATGAGGCATCAAACATCCTTTACATAAAGCCAACACCTGCAGACAATACAAAATGCCAAGTCAAGGCAGCCCCTCCACCAACAGTGCTCAAAGCAACCATTTCAAACGTAACTAGAAATAAACTTCTGCAGCAGTGGAGGTGACACAGAAGAGCATGTGGGAGCTTCTGTGGGGATGGAAATGTTCTAAACGTCTTGAAAATGATGGTGGTCATATGGGTGTACCATTTGTGAACCCTCAGCTAATTGGGCACTTAAAATAGTTCTGTTTTCTCACATGGAAGTTTCATCTCAAACTCTAAGAACTAAGATAACTCTCTGAAATTGAAAGGAATGTGACATAACATAAGTCATCTTCTTTCCTAGAAGGAACTTAAATTCTTTCTAACTGATGCTCAGTAAACAGAAGCATAAAGATACTAATTCATGCTAGGGAGATTGCCACCTTCTAGAAGATCCACAGAGAGAAGTAACGTTGCTGTTCTGCAAAGTGAAGAAGCAGGAATGAGACCTTTATTATCCACTATTCCCTTTTCTCATTCTGCCTCTTAGCACTCCGTTTCCTGATGGAAACAAAAGGGAGAGAGCTTAGATGGCAGTTGAGTCAGGAAGCAAAAGTCTGGGCCTGAGCCACTTTTTGAAGCTTGATTAGCAAGGGGAGGCAATATATGTGCAGCATCTGCACGGGGACACTTACTACCTCTTCATGAGGAGATTTTTATCTTCATTTCACATATTAATGGTGTGAAGAATGTTACAGTTGGAAGGAGTGAGCATCCCTGAGTCCATCCATCTGATGATCCTTTGTTAGAAGTTTCCAAGGCAATTTGAGGAGCCCAAGTGGAGTGCAGAGAACTTTCTCCAAGTCAGAGTAGGGTTGCGCATCGCAGTTCACACCCCTATACCCAAAGTTGGTTATTTGGAGTATGGATTCTCAAAGGTAATATAACGGCATTTCAGAGGCCTGGAGTCCATCTAGCGCAGGCGAAGTAAAGACAGCAACAAAGCATGCACACTTGATAAAGATCAGGATGTCAGTCAAAGGATTGCACTGGATCACACCTATTCACCACAAATAGGCTATACTGTATTATGCTGTGTTATTTGCATTATCTCCCAGCGTATTATATCATGCACTTTTCGTTCCAGCACAGAGAAGTAGGTGTTACCTCACTCTGCAGATACACTTACTGTCTTCATCTGACACTGACACTCTGAGGAGGTTGCAGCTAGCTCAAGTTACAGGGCCTGGTTGAGCACAGAGGCAGCACTTCGATATTGGGGGCTTTGGTTTTCCCACTGCCCCCTCTGGACTTAAATAGAATTTTCCAGTGAGCTAGGTATGGTAGCCATCCTGGCTACTGAAGACCCTGTGGTGTGGAGATCGCAAGTCTGGCACCACTGTCCACTAAGACGGTGTCTGGAACTGAGTGAGAAGGGGCTGCAGATGTTAGCTCAGTGTTAGAATACCTGTAGTATGCACTGGACTTGGTCCATGCCCCAGTGCTGTTTGGAAAAAAGTTGCTTTGTGTCCAGTGGTGTTTGTAAATTTTACAGAGGGACCTTCACTGTGGAATTTCAGGTTATATAAATTAGGAGTTTAAGGGGGGAGAGGGTGGCATATCTAGATCATACAGTGCTGCTGGGTTTAGTCATGAGGAACCTGCGTACTGGTTCCCCTAGTGATTATACTAATTATCTTTCTGTCAGTCGTGTATGAAGACTCTTCCCCCCACATTCTCACATATTTTTTTGTAGTCTTGATGAAAACTCTTTTGACTAGGAGAGATAGAATCTCAATGTCATTTCGATTTACATTTCCCTAGTGACCAAAGTTGCTGACCAGTTTTCTCATGCAGCTCTTTCTGAGAAGTGCCTCTGCAGTTAGTTCACTTGCCCGCTTGCTGATTGCATTACTTGTTCTTTTGGTGTCAATTGTTGATTTCTTTTTGTGTTTATTATTCCACTGTTGGCAGAAAGGCTGGTGAAGATAGTCTTCCACTCTGTAGGCTCTCTCTTTATTCTGTTTTTTCCTTTGCTGTGCACATGATTTTAATGGGCTGCAAACCCATCTGTTGATTTTTTCGCTTATTATTTCCTGAGCTCTGCAATCCTCTTCAGGAAGCTATTCTCTATGCATAAAGCCAGAAATGTTTTTCCTGCATTTTCCTTTGATAGTGTCAGAATTCCAGGTCTTAGTCCATTTTGAGTTAGCTTTTGTCCAGGATAAGAGAGAGGTTTAGTTTCAGTCTTCTGCATGAGGGTCTGTAGAAATACGGTCAGAGAATAGACTCGAATGAGGGGAATTCGAGTGTTTGTGAGAAAACAATGGAATTGTTCTTGGAATATGTTTTCATGCCCCTCCCAGTGTAGCAGATAGGAGAGGTTTACTTCAGATTATTCATTACAACTGGCTATTGTTACTCACTTAGATGTCTCTATGGAGAAACATGCTTTTACCACGTGCAGCTTGTCTTTGTGATTATATACAGCTTGAACTCGTGAGAATTTTACTCAAGTGACCTTTCTTAACTCTCAGGCTATAGATTGATGCTCTGAATAGAACTGGCTCTTGTTGGCATGAGACTTTAGTCCGCCTCATCTTTAGGCTCCACTCTCCCAGATCCAGCTGCCAACTAGAGGGGTAAACAGTTGTCTTTTCCCTAGAGCAGTGGTTCTCAACCCTCCTAATGACACAGCCCTTTAATACTGTTAAATACCTCATGTTGCAGTGACCCCAGCCATAAATGGTTTCCATTGCTACTTCATAACTTTAAGTTTGCTACTGAATGTCATCTCTGTTCCTAAGACTATGGGAAATATGTTTTCCAGTGGTCTAAACCCACAGGTGATCCCAATGGCACAGCTTGTTGGGGAGGGAGGAGTGGATATTAAAGACAGGTGTTCTAGAGTCTGGTCCTCCAGACAGCACAGCTGCTGTGATCAAAGGCCACTAGGAGAGGCTGTGGACTGTGGACACTTCCTCGAAGAGCGCTTGGGGAGAGTCACCTGAGAGTCTAGTTGCTCCTTGAAGCCTTTTGTATGCAACTCTGCCTTAGTTGCACTTGGTGTGTCCTGGTGGCATGGCCTCAGGGTCTTGGGAAGCAGTGGTTCTCAGCCTGTGGGTCTCGACCGTTGGAAAACCAGTGTTTCACATATTTCCAATGGTCTTAGGAAACTGAGACACCACTCAGTAGAAAAATTACAGTTGTGAAGTAATAATTCTTATGTCCTAGGGGTCACAGATTAGGAAGAGTGGAAACCCACTGTGAGCTGTAAGTGGAAATAAACCCTTCCCTCCCTGGTTGGTTTTGGACAGTTGCCTGTTAAAGTTCTCTAAGGAATCGCACCAATGTGATGAATGCATATATTCATCCTTTAAGGCAGTCAGGACAGTTCTTAGGGTGCGGCTCCTCACTCAGGTGACATGAAAACCAACTATAATGGCATTTTATCACATGGAGAAGCAAACTAGGACAGCAAGCCTATTGTATCTATTCATGCTTTTGCCTGCAAAGCTCATCCTTCATAATTACTTATAATTTAGCACATTGCTTTTTACTTTCTTTTCATTATATCTAGAGAACATCTTTCAGACATTCTTTCAGTATTGGTACGAGGCATTAAATTCTCTTCATTTTTTTGCCACCTAAGGATATCTGGATTTTTTTTTTCTATCAAGGAAAAGAAGGAAAAGGGATATTTTCATTGAATTTGGGTTTTCCCCCCCTACAACATTTGATACAGGTGTGCCATTTTGGCTTCCATATTTCCTGATGAGATATGCCATTATTCAATTTTTTTTTTTTGTACTGATGAGGTGTTATTTCTTTCAGTTGCTTTCAAATTCCTCTTGTTTTCAAATCTTTGCTGGGTCTATATAAATTGCATTGAGTTGGCTCAGTTCTGCAGTCTGTTAGATAAATGTCTTTGGCAAGTGGCAGCACATTCCAGCTACTTTCCCCAAGTATTCTGTTTCTCTCTTCTTTTCTCCAAAAACACAAGTGTTAGATCTTGAATCTTAGGACTCAGGCCTTTGGGAAATGCACTTTGTTGTGTGTGGGGGGGTGAGGTGCACTTTCTCTGTCTTTTATCTTTTGTTTTTGTTTTCTATTTCCCCCTTAGTTCCACTATTAAGCCCATTTGTTGAATTTCTATGTTGGTTATTGTGTCTTTTGGGGTCTAAAATTTCAATTGGTTCTTTATGGCTTCCTTTACTTTGCTGAGAATATCACATTCCTGGCCTTTCCCAGAATCCTCTGAGCTACCCTAGCTTCCCCTTTCAGCCTGCTCTGACACCGTGGGATGGGGGGCACAAGGAGATGGATAGGTTGAGCTCCTCATTGCCAGCTGGTGAAGAAGTCTGGGCACCCAGCTTGCCCTCTGCTAGAGCAGATAGGGGTATGGCTACCAGTTTTCCTGTGGTGTCCTGTTAAGGCAGATTGGTTAGTGTCTAAAAGCTGTCTCTCTTCCCAAGGATCTTGCAGAGCTGATAGTTTTGGTTTAGAGGGAGTTTTGCCTGTACCTGTTACATCTCTATGCTACCTGCTTCTTTCTCAACAAGGTAGGCTTGATGTGTATGAGACAGAAGGAAA
This sequence comes from Cricetomys ansorgei, assembly GCA_026225945.1. Taxonomy (NCBI): domain Eukaryota; kingdom Metazoa; phylum Chordata; class Mammalia; order Rodentia; family Nesomyidae; genus Cricetomys; species Cricetomys ansorgei. The sequence goes on from JAMJFZ010004223.1 coordinate 3,487,187, forward strand.
TCCAGGAACTCAGCTGTGGCATCTGATGGCTCCCCCAAACCCTAGCCACCTTGCTGGCCTTTTCCTGGCATTTATATATGCCCAAAGTTTTTAGTCTTACTTAGCAGAGGGAATGGGAAAGTGCATCAGCGCCATCTCTCAGAAGGGAAAATTGTGCTGTTTTATTTTGTTTCTTTTTTAATGTTTCTGATTTTCTGACAGTGTATTTTCCAAGTATCTCTGTGCCATGGTAAACTTTAGTTACCTTGTTTTGGACGACTTTCTTCCTTTCTTTCTTCCTTCCTTCCTTCCTTCCTTCCTTCCTTCCTTCCTTCCTTCCTTCCTCCCTCCCTCCCTCCCTCCCTCCCTCCCTCCCTCTCTTCCTGTCTTTCCTTTCTTTCTTTCTTTCTTTCTTTCTTTCTCTCTCTCTCTCTCTCTCTCTCTCTCTCTCTCCCTTCCTTCCTTCCTTCCTTTCTTTCTCTCTCTCTCTCTCTCTCTCTCCCCCTCCCTCCCTCCCTCGCTTTCTTTCTTTCCTCCTCCTTCCTTCCTTCCTTCCTTCCTTCCTTCCTTCCTTCCTTCCTTCCTTCCTTCCTTCCTTCCTTCCTTCCTTCCTTCCTTCCTTTCCTTTTCTTTCTTTCTTTCTTTCTTTCTTTCTTTCTTTCTTTCTTTCTTTCTTTCTTTCTTTCTTTCTTCCTTCCTTCTTTATGGTTTTTTTGAGACAGGGTTTCTCTGTTGTAACTCTGGCTGTCCTGGAACTCACTCTATAGACCAGACTGGTCTCAAACTCATAGAGATCCACCTTCCTCTGCCTCCCGAGTGCTGGGATTAAAGGTGTGCGCCACCACCACTCGGTTCCACTATGTTATTTTTATAATGAAAATTGTGGGTGCTTTAAAACTCTTACTGTAGAGTAGATACTGTCATCAGTTAAAGACCTGTTTCTTTTTTTCTTTCTTTGCTCAGGAGTCTACCCTGGACTAGGCCTTATTTCTAAGGCTGTAATCCTTGTGATTTTCTGTTTTAAATCAACTTTATAATAAGGTCGACCTAGGAGCTAGGCAGTGGTGGTGCACGCCTTTAATCCTAGCACTCAGGAAGCAGAGGCAGGTGGATCTCTGAGTTCAGGCCAGTCTGGTCTACAGAGTGAATTTCAGGACAGCCAGGGCTGCACAGAGAAACCCTGTCTTGGAAAGGAAAAAAAAAAAAGTCAACCTAGGAAAGACTGTAGATAAGAATCTCTGACCAGACCTTTCTAGAGCTGAGGAGCCAGCCCAGTTGAATCAGGAACCCTAGATCCTGTGAGAGAGGATGTCAAAAAAAAAAAAAAGATGAGGATTGTGAGGCACCACGCTGAAGTTGACTTGTCATGGCTGCACATGCACTCATGTATGTCAGAGCGGCGGAGGAATTGAATGTTTGCTAATGCTAATGCATAAGGATTGAATAATTTCAGTAGAATTTGTTAATCTTCCATCTTTTGCCAAAAGTCTGGTAGATGGTATCTTTGATTGTGAGGTTCAAGAAGGGATGGACCCTTTCCACCGCTGTATATATAAGCCTTGTTCGTATGCTTTTATTTCACTGAATTTTACTCTGAGTAACATTTTTTCTTTCTTAGTGTCTGGAAGTTTTGTCAAAGTACTTTGAACATGGGAGAGTCTATGGGTAGAATACAGTCTAAAAATTGGAGGAAGGAAATTTATTTTTCTGAAAGCGTTTGAAATCGATTTCTCTGGTGGCAAAGCTCAAGCACCACTGGTGCGTGTCTAAGGTGTCTTCATGGTGTACTGCTGTTGCCAGCATCTCCAAGCTTTGCATTCTTCTATTTTAGTAGAAAGATTATGTTACTCAGGCTTTAAAATAATATAGAGTTAATATACATTCTTTGTTTTAGTTTGCCGCTAGTGAAGCACATATATTATTCATACATTTCTATTTAATTAATTTGTATTTTTTATATTAGTATCTATTGGGAGTGGCAGAGGCAGTACACGTGCATGTGGAAGTCTGGGATCAAGATTGGGTGCCTTCCCCTTAGTTTCTGAGGCAAAGTCTCTTCTTGAAACTAGGTTTACCAATTAGCTGGACTGGCTGGTCCGCAAGAACCTGGGGTCCTCGGTCCGCACCCCAGCACTGTGAGTGCAGGCATGTGCTGCCTCGTCTGGTTTTTGACTTGAACTCGGTCCTGAATGCGGGTCCTCAGGTCTGAACGCGGGTCCTCATGCTTGCTTTGAAAGTGCTTTATCCAGTGATCCACCTCCCTAGGTCCCGGTGTCTGTTTTTAAATCATCGATATCTTTTCTAATTCTGTGTGTGTTTTGTAATTTTGTGTTCTGTACAACCGTTTAAACATTATTTGGAGGAACCCTGTGCTTTTCCTCATACACGCTCTTCCAGCCTGCCCCATTTCTCCTCTCTCCCTTTGCAGTATCAGCCACTATGTGATTGTCATGTCCCTGACCATCTTTCTGGTGTTTCTTAACGGCCTGGCACAACTGCTCACAACAAAGAAACTGCAACTGAGTGGCAAACCCAAAAGCCATCTCATGTGACGTCAGCGAAGCCATTGGCCAGCACCTGCACCCTGATTTTCCCTTAAAGAAAAACCCTACCAAGGACTCAAGAAAATGGATATTGGACCAGTGAGATGACTCAGAGGGTACAAGTGCCTATTGCACAAGGCTGGCAACTAAGGTTGATCCTTGGGACCCAGGGTGGAAGGAGAGAACAGATTCCCAGAAGTTGTTGCTTGGCCTCCACATGCATGCTGTGACACACACACACACACAGACACACCACACAGACATACACACACAGACACACACATACACACTCACACTCACACACACCACACAAACACTCCCACATCGCTCACCCGTATATATCATGTACTTACACATCATACACATACACGATAACACTGGATCTCTAAAAGAAGATATATGCTAATGCACAGTATATTCTCCTTTAGAGAAAGTTGTATCTGGAATTCTGAATTTACAGGTGGTCTGATACAATGGAGCTTCAGGTTTCTTTATGACATTTCCAAGGAGCTTCTTTCCTACTTTCCTACTTTACAGCCTGAAATAGTGATTGTGTCTTAGAACAGAGAAAAGCATTCTTCATCTTCATTTGCTTTTCTTTTATCTGGCAGCTTTCCCAGTTACGTTTGAGAGCACTTGCAGCCCCTCATTCCTCATGGTGCAGCTTCATGTGCACACAAGGAGAACATTCTCCTGTGGGGGCAGTACTAACACTCTCAGAATCATCACTGTGGAGGGACTGAGTGGAAACCACTGGTTACAGTGTCAACACTGGCTTGCTTTAGTAGTAGCTCTAACTGCTCAAGTGTATGATGAGTAAGGCATGGGCTGCAATCTGGAATTTACTGCCCCTGTGGAAAGCTGTCTGCCAACTTGGCCATTTCTGTGTCTGCAGTGGTGTTGGCTTGTGCTTCTTCGTGCTGTTCCTAAGATTCTCCTAGTCAGCCAGCGAGATGAAGCTCCCACCTTTACCTTCTCCATTTCTGGATTCCATTTCTGGAATTTTGGGGGCTCTGTGACTTTGTTGGTTTCAACCCATTCCCCAAATCAAAGTTGTGGTTTGCTGGGAGTTCCATGAAGATTCATATTAAAATTACTGCTCTTTTGGACTTGATATTCTAGACCAAAGGCCCACAGCCACTCAATAGACTCATCTTTCCCTTTGTATATTCCAAGAGAGTAATTTGTATTCTCATTTTCCCTAAAGTGGCCTCTACACCGTGGCGTTGCTTATAGAGTGCTGCTCAGTGTTGGCTGACATTTGGCTGGCATGTGTCTCATTTTAAAAACAGATGCTTTTGATTCAAGTTATGATTTTACCACTCTCCATTAATGACCAAGAGTGCTTTACAAATTACTAAATTTTTCAAATTGGCAGGTAGGTAAAATATACTCCAGACGAGTAAGCTCAGCTGAGCAAAGTATACTTTAATTTCTGTGTATGACAAAGTCTTAATTATTTGCGATAAGGCCTCCTGATATGGCAATGAAAACATGATAGTGCATTTAGAGAAGTACTGGTGCGAACACAGGACTCAGCAGCAGTGTGTAACAGAGCTTAGGTGGCAGCTAACGGGTTGCTATAGCAACAAGGACTCAGGTGCCTTTCTAGACCCTCAGGCGACTTCTGACTCCTTTATATAAACACTTATCATTTAATTTTGTGCAATTTGATTTACATTCCTCTTCTACAGAGGAATTAATGCATTGTTAAAGGTTTGTTTTAAGTGTGTATGTGTGTGTGAGAGAGAGAGAAGTGGGGGGAAGAGGAGGAGAGAGTGAAGGAGTCATAGAGGGCATTGGATCCCCAAAGCTGTAGTAACAGGTTGTAAGATGCCTGTCATGTGTGCTGGGCATCAAACTGAGGTCCTCTGCAAGAATATATTAACATTTAAGTACTGAGACATCTCTCCAACTTCAGAATTAATGCTTTTATAATAGCATTGTAAAAAGGTGCACTTAATGCTATATATGTGTATATATATATATATATATATATATATATATATATATATATATATATATATGTATATATTTCTCTAAAGCACATTCTTACCTCTGGGTTGGTTTGAATTTGAATTTATAGGAGGCAATGTTTCTGCAGCACTCAGCCAGACTCACTGGGATGGGCCCTTCCTCTGGTACACTGTTTTTCTTACCTTAAAGAATATATTTTTACATTGAATAACAGATGTAAATGAGATTTAGCTTAAATGTCTTTCTTTTTAAGACATCGTTTTCTTTCTATTCACACTATGCTAGATTTCCAAATGAAGACTTAAGAAATGTGCCAATCAGCATTGTTTAAATTAGGAAATGTTGAAGAAAGTGAACGGTAAACTGGGCATGGTGGCAAATATGTATAATTCTAGCACTGAGGAGGTGTAGGCAGGAGATCATGAATTCAAGGCCATAGGAAGTTAGACACTAGCCTAAGCTGTATAATACCTTGTGTTGAAAAGAATTAAAGTAAGCATCTCAAGTTGAAAACAAATAAAATATCAAATGACAGAGGAAAAACATACTATGTTAAATGAATCATGAATAAATCTTGGATATGAACTGTAATGGTCATAATTTGCCAATAAATTTTTGTATTATTATTATTAATTATTATTATTATTAATTATTTAGTGTATGAAGTCTTAGAACACAAAACTCTTCCTTACATTTTAGAAAAATTATGTTATAAACTGGGTGTGGTGACACAGACCTGTCTACAATCCCAGCATTTGGAGGCTGAGGAGGATCTCTTGTCCAAGGCCACATAGCAACTCCAGGGCAGCATGTGTCTCTGTAGCATTCCCAATGTCTGCACTGGTATAGTTTATAAAATAGATTTCTGGCTGGGCTGTGGTGGGCCTTTAATCCCAGCACTTGGGAGGCAGGGACAGGTGAATCTCTGTGAGTTTGAGGCCAGCCTGGTCTGCAGAGTGAGTTCTAAAAAGATTTCTGATTGTAATTCTATAAGGAAACAAAACACTGGGGGTGTGTATATCACTAATTTTCTCTAGTGCACTAAAATAGATTAGGTTGTTGATGTACTCACCATTAGAACTGTAGTATTTATGTGCCACAAACAGCATTTTGAAAATAATTTCAGTGCATCAGTTGTTGGTTAATATATATGTTCCCTGATGAAGTGTTTGGGAAACATCTAGGTTAGAGATGTTTAAAAGTGCATTTATTCTAGGAGCTAGAGAAATCAGTTTATGCAGGACACCCACAACTTCCACATGCTTGGCTGCAGACTGTAGTCTCCCTCCTGGTGGGTAATCTCATTTTACAAATATCTCCATGTGCTTTTCCACACAATTTGTCACAGTCTTCACAAAAGGGTGTTATACAGTTAATTGGTTTTTTCCCCTGGCAATTAGCAAAGCATATTTATTATAATTGTTAAGCTGGGAAAACTTCAGAACACACCCAGGATTTCACCTGCACATCTCTGTCTGACCCTGTTGGAATTTCTTCTCTTTTGTATCCTCAACCTGAAAAATAAAGCCATGTGTCTTTCATCTCAGTTTGTTTTCTTGTGATCGGAGACTTTCAAAAGCATTACTAGTTAAAAGTTTTAATAGTACTTTGTTCAAAAATGAAAACAAGATCAAGGCAGCCCAGATCCCAGCGTGGGTGGGAGAGGGAATCATGCAGTCCCATCCCCGTATAAGGAGTAAATAATGGCTGCTGGGAGAGGGAGAGTCTGATTCTTCAGTGATCCAGGTCCTGAGAGGCTCTTCATGCTCCTGTAAATGGTTCTACACCTGTGGACATGCAGGCAGCACTAATGGACGTGGTAAGTTTTATCTCCAGTGTGTTAATATTCCTTGGAAAGCTAAAAATACATGATTAGTGTTTTAGTAGGCCCTATGAATGCTGAAAAAAAGCAGTGTCTTTTAAGTTTGAAACTAGAAAAATAAAATTCATTTTATTGGTGTGCCTTATTTTTGTCTCGTCCTGGAATTTATTGTAATAGGCTGCCACTTATAAAACAGATGTTTCTTATACCACTTCAGCCAGGTGACTGAGGTTAGCATCAACAGTGAAAGCTGTGTTGACAGTGTGCGCACTGGGTATGCCCTGAAGAGAATAACACCTTCCTCTTAACAATTCACAACCCCTGTTTAATCATGAGGACAAAATGGACATGTCTCAATTCAGGAAGATTTACAGGGCATTCTACAAAAACCCGATGAGTACTCTTCAAAACTGTCAAGGTCATCAAAAATGAGAAAAGCCTAAGAAGCCATCAGCAGCAGAAGAGCCAAAGGAGACATGACTACTAAAAGTACTCCTGATAGAATACTGAAGTGGAAAGGGCTAAGGAAGTCTGAATACAGTGTGACTGCAGAATAAAATACCAACCTACCTCATTAACTGTGAAAAATGCACCTACTGATGTAAGGTGTTAAAATAGAAACTGGGTGAGGGACTGTGTGGGAAACTGCACCATTCTTGAAAATTTTCTATGAACTGTTGAAAATAAAAATGTTACTTGATTTTCAATTTTTACTCTCTTCACAAATAACTTTACATAAATGCAGGTTGCCATTAGATGATGAGGTGGGAGGTATCTCTCCCTTCCTGTGTCCAGTGGTTTCTCTGTTCTTCCTGTTTCTCCCTCTCCTTTCTTGCTTTCTGCTCTTCAGCTCCCATCACTCAGGCCTCTTAACCATCTAAGTACCGGCCCAGCATGTGTAGTAATGTGGTTTCTTCGTGACTATTTGCATAAGTTAGTGTACAGTGCGATTGTGCCATGGTCATCTGTGCTCTCACTCAGCATTCTCTTCTGGGGGCAGCTGTGGCCTTCCTGAGCCTGGTATCTCTATAAGAACTAAATGAGTATAGTTTTATTTATTCGTTTCTACCCACAGTTGACTGATTTACTAGTGCACGTCTGACTCAGACCAGGCCAATTTGAGTCATTTGCAAGATTTTCAAGCTAGCATAGTGAAATTGTGTATTTGAGTGTGTGTTCATGTATGTGTCTGTGCATCCATGCATTCACAAAGGCCACAGGCCAACCTTGGACTTTCTTCAGGAGCTGCCTACCTTACTTTTTGAGACAAGGTCTCTCATTGGCTTAGAGCTTACTTAGTAGGCTAGAGTGTCTGCTGAACTCATCTTCATGTTTGTGTGGCAAGCACTTTATAAACTGACCTATCTCCCAAGCTCCTTAGAACTGAGAAAATTTCAAATACAAAAATTGAGTTATTACAACCACTGAAATCAAGTAAGACCTGAGGAGTCCAGCCTGGATTCCAGGTTTCCAAGAAGAATGTCTCAAGTACCAAACCTTCTCTCTCATTCGGATCCTAAATTTCAGTTTTTATATTTATGTATAGGTGTGAATGTGGGCATAAGTCCTGAAACTAGAAAAGGGCTCATTAAAGGTGGAAAGGCCTTAGGGAAGAGAGGAGGGTGACAGGACACATGGCAGCAGAATTGGGGCAACTAGGAAGGAGAAGAGGAAGACCAGCTTGAGGGCACAGGGGATAGAAATGGAGAGAACCAACAAAAATAAAGATGTATGAAAATGCCATAAAGAAATAAAAAGTGCATGCTACCATGCTAGGCTTCTAGGGTATCAACTCAGGTCCCTGGGCTTGGGTTTTAAGCACTGAACCATCTCCCCAGCTTTTCAACCTGATTCTTGATGTGAAAAATTTTATAATCCAAGTTGGGAGACAGGACTCTGTGTTCCTTGGTAACGAGCATCACACAGACCATTCAGGCTCTGCCTCTGGTGTGTGACATCAGGCAAGCCTCTCTGCATCTGAGCTGAGGTGTTTGTAAAACAGTGACAATACTTCCTGCTCGTGACAGTGTATATTTCTCATTTTAGTTCTGACAAATTTCATTATATTCCTCATGCACAGGCTGTACATCCAGATAAGATATTAGCTTATAAGCTAATATATAGATATTAGCTCCACACTTAATGTTGTATCTAGGTTGTAGTTGTTGAGTAAAGCTGACAGGAGACATTTGCACTATGAGTGACACTTGCAATACATGCTTAGAGACTCATAGAGAGAAAGTTCAGGAGTAGTGAGCGGAAGACAGGCCTTAATACAGGAATTCAAAGAAGCATGGTCCTGTGATGAGATACTCTCAAACAGGAAATGATCCTAAAAAAATTCATTTTTAGAACTAAATTTATATTCAGAAGTAAAAGACTTAACCCATCAACCAAAAATTTACAGGAAGTCATGCTTACCGAGCCCCTTACTGTGTGAGACCCTTGGCTGAATGCTTTAGAAGAATCAGCGGACTGGGCACTGGATCGTGGCTCAGCTGGTAGAGTGCTTGTCCACCACACACAAAGCTCTTGGGTTTGATGCCCAGCACTACATAAGCTGGGTGTGGTGGTGCTTGCTTATGTTCCTTAGGAGGACTAAAAGTTCAAGCCAGCCTGGGCTACACGAAGCACTGTATCAAAAAGAAGAGAGAATTAGGAGATCCAATATTCATTATTCACATTCAGTAGAGAAGGAAACACACGGTTATACCCAAGTCAATAGCCAAGAAGTGGTAGAAGTTCTGATCTCAAACAGATTGGTAGAAGGAAGACATTTGGATGGACCCTCCTTCCTTATCCCACTCTTTACAAAGCAAGTGACTGTTGTGCATATAAGGGTATGGAAGCGATATTTTGGTTACTGAACATACCAACTATATCTGGGTGGCTGCCCTTGCATCAGAAAAGCACATAGTAAAAAGGATATAAAATAACAAATAAAATGACATAAAATAACAATAATTTGTCCAAGATATCAGAGATATTAACAACAAGACTTTAATTTTATTATTTTATAATGGATAGTGTTTCCCGATTTTCTACCATGTCATGTGCAGGTATTTTCTCAGCCATAGATGCTTGCTTCTGAAAATGCAGTCACCATGCCCAAGCTGGTACTGTGAAAGCCACGCATGTTCTCTTTCATGTAGGTAAATCAAGTATAATTAGCTCCTGACATTTCCTCTGTGTGGGCAGTTGGTTTGGGATGCTCTTGCACCAGATTCTCAGCATTAGCTTTGGAGGTACATGCCAGCTATTTTCTAATAGTAAGTGCATGAGGATTTCCTTTCCATCAGCATTGAAGGATGGAGTAAATATTGACTATTTCCAAATCATTAAAAATTTGCAGAGACCCAGAAGTCCAAAGTACACATACTGTAGTGAGCTGGCCCTGTGACTTCCCAAAATATGTCTCCAAGTCTTGACAATCAGAATCTGTGATTATGAACTTATTTGGGAAAAAATATTTACAAATGTAAAGATCTTGAGATAAGATGTCTAAGTAAGAGAAGAGGAGACTAGAATTATGTAGCCACAAGCGGCTGAATGCCTGAAGCCACAGGAATTGGCTGAGGTGAGGAAGGGCCCTCTGTTGCAGCTTCCTGGGATATTAAAACCTTACATCTTGGAGCTAAATTTCTTAAGACAGGATATTTACAGGCAAGTGAAACAACAGGGTGTTCTAAGAGGGAAGTGAAATACTATGGGGGAGTTCATTAAGAGAGGAAGGAAACAACTCAAAAGAGCTTCAGGAAGTTCCTGAAACTGACCAGATTCATGCGATCCCTCCAACAAACTCACACACACGTATGCACACACGCATGCACACACGCACTATACATAGTAAGGACTACTGAGAGTTACTTTTAACTGCAAGTTACTTTTAGCTGCAAGGAAACTTTCAGATATGTCCAGCTTGGTGGGTTGTGACCATTGGAAAACACATATCTCTGATGATTTTAGGAACTGAGACACCACTCCGTAGCAAAATTACAGTTATGAAGAAGCAACAAAAATGATTTTATGGTTGGTGTCACCACAACGGGGAAACTGTATTAAAAAGCCATAGCATTAGGAAGGTTGAGAGCCACTGGCCTAGAAGAGACAGAGACCAGCTGAGCTTTCTGGAAGAGGCTCATTGACTGAGGCATCAGGAAAGAACATATTCCAAGCTGTTGATCTGCCTGCAGGCTGTGCAGTGTACTCCAGGAGTCCAGCTTTGGTAAGCTGTTACCCATGCCGGGTGGACTTTGCTGATGCAGTTGTCTGAGTCTTTTCAGCTCCTGTAAACAACCCCAATAAAACTCATTGGTTCACCAAGTTAAGCTTTGGTGGGCTGTTAGTTCCCTGTCTGGTGTGAGTAGAAGATTCCCCAGGAAAAGCCAGTCACAACACTTCCCTTGTAATACAACGGGAGTGCAGGTCTGACTTACTTGATTTAGGGTGTCTGGCCTCTAGAACTGTGAGAGGATAAACATCCATTGGTCAAAGCACTGGGTTTGTGGTAGTTTATTATGACAGTCATGAGAAATGATTGTACTTTAGGAGGTGAATTTTGCAGAATCATCAGCCATTATTTCTGACTGTTTTGACTGGAGACCTAGCCCTCAAGTCCTGACTTAGGTGTCTTAAAGGAACTCCAAAATAAAAAAAGAACAGAAGAAAATGGGTCTCCTCATTTCTCTTGGCATTTTCAAGCAAGGTCCAAGCTGTGCCTGAGTGTTTGGATGGCATGGGCCTTGTCTTCTCACTGTATCTGGAACTTTCATTTCCTCTTTGATAGGGTTCACGCTTGGATCCAATTGACATTAGAAAATTGAAAGCTAGTGATAAACCTGTTCTCCTTTATCCCCTCCCCTGAGGGATACCTGAGAAGAGCCTATCCTCAGTAACTTTACAGCATCCATAGGATGCAGGAAGGTAGTAGCTTCCAGGATCCCTGCACACGAGTCTCCTCAGTCCTCACCCAGACCCGGCAGAAGTTAGACATGTCATCACATACCTTGTAACAGGGCCTGGCACCTTAACAAGAGCAGTCTCCCAGTCAGGGTGAAGCTTTCCGGTGGCATTTCATTTGTTAAGCCCCAAGTCTTGTGTAATGCTAACTGACGTTCTGGCTTATAAGATCTTATCTCATGTCAGTCTGATGGCTGGTGCTGCTGTTCTTAATGCTTTCTGGTCCTTGGAGGCTGACCGAACTCACTGGAGTCTGATGAGGGTGGGTAATGAGGTGAGGACCCATGATCCATCCCGTGGGTCTGCTCATTTGAGAGTCTGTGTGGCCTGGGCTTCACTCACTGCCTCTTTATTTTATCTGGTAGAGTTGTTCCTTCAGGATGTTACTGACAGCAAGAAGAAAGCTGATGAGTCTGTACTTGGCTGTATGTGATGGCTGAGTGCATTGAATACTTTGATAAGGACTGCAGGTGTGGTGTGTGTGTGTGTGTGTGTGTGTGTGTGTGTTTAAAAGGCCTTCCTCCTACAAAACTCTGTCCTCTCTTTTTATTCCTAGTTGCCCTTCTTATCCCTAGGCTGTTTTTTGGGTACAGTTGAAAACTCTGGGCTTGTTCCTGCGTGTGTCTTGGGGTATGGCAACCACAGTGGCAAGTCCCATTCTTCTTGTCGTTAAGTCAGCACTGTCAGATTGAGCCAGCTCTGCTGGTTGTCAGTTGGAGTGCTTTCTCCAAGAAAGAGCTTCATGTGCTTTCAGGCATCTGCATGCTCTTGCAATCTTCTGCCTATTCACATGTCTGTACCTGAGCCCATGTATCAGCTCTGAGGTTAGATTAAGCAGCCTGGAAGGGCTGGGGAGCATTCATAGGAAGGGAAAGAGTAGTAAGAAGGGGGGTGGGGAATATGGGAGAGAGATCCAAGTGGTGCTCTGAATTGGTTTATCCAGGAAAAGAGCAGCAAGAGGAGGGAGGGTAGGACAGGTGCAGAGGAATAAAGGAAAGAAGAAAGCAAAAAGAAAGAAGGGAAGAGAGGGAGGAGTAAGGGAGGCAGAAAGTCTAAAACCACAAAGAAAACTAAACAGCCCTCCTACCTGAACCCCAAACTGTGTGACTGAACAGGACTCCATGGGCAGAGGACAAATGTGAACGCCAAGGCTTACCAGTCGCCTGTAGCCTTGATTCCCCTGATGTCATGGTGTTGTGCCCACGTTCAGATCCCCAATAACCACCAAGGAGTCCGATCTGATGCAAATCACACGTGATCTCTTTAATTCAGACTCAAGCCCGGGTCAAACGCCTCCCTGACACAGCAGGTGCACAGCCGCCTGCTCACGGGAGGAGCTGAGTTTATATAGGAAAAGAACGCAAGCACGGACTTGCATGCCTTGGTGTGAGTTGCAATTAAGTTTAGCTTTCTAGCTGTCATTCTACTCTTTGTTCTCTTTCAAGGACAGAAAAGCATGAGAAGCTTCTTGATTGAGTCTTCTCAATGGCTTGTCTGCATCTGTGTCACACCAGAAATCTCCGTTGTTAGTACATTCCCCACATAGCCCCAAGGTGGCAGTGGGTCACAAGTCAGCCATACATAACAAGTCTCACACACAGACCTGTAGCTGTATACTACTGTGTCACTCAGCAAGGAGACATGGATGCATTATCATAGGTGCAAACCCTGCTAGACCTCAGCAGAGAGAGCCACTATCATGGCAAGCACCATACTGGACAGTAGAACCCTGAACATCTGAGCTCAGGTGTTTTTATTGATCCAGAACTCCTCAGGTGTTTTACCAATAGCACTTGCAGGTCATTAGCAATCAAACATTCCCTCACATAAATCCAACACCTGTAAACAATACAAAACACCAAGACCTAGGGAGCCCCTTATCCAGCAGTGCACAAAACAATTATTTTAAACACAAGTAAAAATAAACTTATACAACACAGGCCCTTCTCCCAGAAATCTCTCCATAGAGCTCCTGCCTCCAAAAGGTCCACACTCCCTCTTCTTTGTTCTCTTCGAAGCCAATCGGAATCAGCCACCCCAACCCTTCTCCAACTGTACCTCCTCCTTTCCCCTTCCCACCTATGACCCTATATAACCCACTGTTTTGGCTTAAGGGCCTCACTTATCCCTACCCTATCCAGGGAGTCCTTTGTCCCTCTGGGGAACAAATATCGTTCCTCCTTCTCCCCTTCTTCCCTCTCTGGTCTCTTACCCCTGTCCCCTGGCCCCTGCACTTCTCCCTCTGGGGCAAATGCATCTATGCATCTCCTCCGTGCTGAGAATCTGCTGTCTGGGTGTGTTCTGTGCTGACGCTGAGGTCCTTTCATCCATGACCTTTGAGTCTGGTGTTTTCATGCAAAGTGACAAGATCTTTGCCCACAGCTCTGCCTTATGGGAACTAGGGTAACTGCCATTCAAGGAGACTTGCTTCTCCCCTCCCCTCTGCAGGTAACCCCCTTATCAGGAAAGCCTGTTAGCTCTACTGTAGGGCACAAAGTGTTCTTGTTGCTGAGGACAAAGGAGACTGATCAGCATGAGAATGTGGATCCTTTCTTCATAGCCATTCCTTTACAGCACTGTGCTTTTGGTGTGACTAATTATACTCATAATTTGGACAAGAAGGAGTAGACATTTCTTGCTCCTAAACATTTTAAGCAGAAAATCTGAAGCTTTGCCAAGAAGACCGCGTTTGCCTGCCACTGCCACCTAAATAATGGCATTTACTTCAACTAAAACATTTTAAAAAGCCTTCTATTGGAATTTCTTCTCTTTCTTTTTTACAGCAGATGGTTTAAATGGCCCAAGCGTATGCCAAGATGGTTTGATTCATTTTCCCTGAGGAACCATGGGAGGATAAACACCGGAATGGCTCAAGAGAGTAAAGCCCCATCCCTCTAGATTTTTTTCTGGAGAATCCCATACAAAGGTACATGAAGACCAGCAGGGGTCTTTACCATCACTTTTATGTTTATTGTGCAGAGTAAGGAAAGAGCCCGAAGTGAGTTGGTTAGCTGTGAGGTAGGGGAACATTGCAGAGGATCCATTGAGCTGGCAAAGGCCTTACTGTGAGGTTGTGGCTCAGTTGGTCAAGTGCTTGCCTAACCTTCAGAAAGCCCTGGTGTGGTGTGATGAGACACACCTGTAATTCCAGCACTCAGAGGCTATGGCAGGAAGGTCAAGAGTTCAAAGTCATTCTCAGCCACACAACAAGTACAAGGCCAGCTGAAATACAGGACAGCCTACTTCAAAAGCAGAAAGAGGCTGGGGGCTCAGCATGGAAGAACCTATGCTGCACATGCTTGAAGACTCGGGTTCGCATCCCTGGCTCCAATGTAAAAAGCTGGATCTGGCTGTGAACACACAGCTGTAACTGCAGTGTGGGGGGGGGGGTGCGGGGGGAGGCCCTGCGGGGGCCATGGCGGGGGGGGGGGGGTGTGTGTGCGGGGGCCATGCTGGGGCAGGAGGTAGAGACGGATCACTGGGGCTTTCTGGAGCCTAACCTAGCTCCAGGTTCAGCAAGAGACCCTGTCTCCCAAGTAAACAGCAGAAAGAGGTAGAGCAAGACACACTCCCTACACACACACACACACACACACACACACATGGATACATGGACACACAAACAGATTCACACAAACAGCATACACAGACACATGCACACACACAGACACATGCACAGACATTACATGAGGAAGGGAGAAGAGAGAACAAAATGGTAATACTGGGGTGTTACATAAGCTAATGTAAGAAACCAATTTAAAGAGAATATTGCCCTGCTTTTTTTTTCTCTAAGCTTGTCTTGGGGGAGAGGGGGGTGTCCTTCTTGGGCCTCACTGACTTATACACCTGCAGTATTTATGACTCCTCGTTGTTCTGTAGTGACAAGAATGTCACATTCTTCCTGCTTCACTGGCGGCTTCCGAGGTGTCTGTCAATCCTCAGAAGCAAATTCATTCTGGAAGATCTTCTGACAGAACAGCTGGCAAAGACCCAGAGCTCTGGAGTCTGGAGGATTCCTTGTGAAGAGAGGGCGTTTGGTGCATTTTGAGGCACTAGAAGACATTAGGCTGTTACAGAACTGTTGCACAAGACACTCTGACTAGAGAGTTTGGGTTGGGGGGGTGTCAGTGGACAATGTAGATTTCTGCTCTAACCTCAGTATCAGTGTAGTGTTCTATTGGTTAGTTCTCATGATGTTCAGACTGTAGAAATCCAGATACATAATGGAGCCTTCTACCTATTTTTGCAAATCATTGTGGACTGAGATTGCTTAACTTGAATCATTCTTTAGATTTTGTGATTCTGTATCTTGTTCAAATTGGCTGCCAAAATCTTTTTTTTCTTTCTTTTTAAATTCCCCTTCTAACTTTTCAATCATCTACCAAAAAGGTCCCTGGAGCACACTGGCCAGCTTGTCTAACCAAATTAGAAATTCCCACATTGCGTAAGAGAGACTTTTGAACTTAAACAGGTGTGTGGCAAAACGGACATGAGTACGTATATTCCCTACCTTCAGATTTAAGGTCATGGAATGTCTCTACTCCTTGAAGAAATAATGTAAGATCAGACTGGTAATTTGATGTGAATTAGTTGTAAAAAAAAAATCCAAATGAACGTTTATTTAGAAATTGTCATTTTTTAAAATTCTGACTCCAGATAATTTCTTTCATGATGTCAAATGAAAGGGGAGGGGTCTCTTGGTAATATTCCTGTAGTGGGTTATACGCAATAGTTAAAATGAGTGTATTGGAGACAAAGTTATCCATGTGGAAAACCACAGAAGCATAATGTGGACATCCAAGATAAACTGTGTAGTCGTGTCCTTTTGCTGGTCTCATACGCCACATGTAAGTAGTAGAAAAGATTTTATATATGTTCATAACTTAAATATGGTATTTTCATACCCCAAAGAGATTACATTTTCACATGAAACCCTTACAATTTTATTATCATCCAGGCCCAGTCTCGCTCTCCAGTTTCTTCCTCTAGGAAGGTCTCCTTGTTTTGTGCAGGAGAATGGTTGACACTTTCTTCACTCCATGTGTTTACTATGCTTATTAAGGATAGGGACAGAGTCTTACTCATCGTGGTATTTCTAACATTTATCCAGGAGCAGCCACTTAGATCCGTAATTGGTATTTGATAGCAAGCTTTCCGTGATAGTCAAATTGTGAGAGTTACGGAGCTCATCTGAAGGATGCACATAAAAACAGCAAGGTGGCTCAATGGTTAAGAGCACCTGATACTCTCTCAGAGAACCTGGAGTTTGGTTCTTAGCACCCACACGCCAGCTCACAACCGTCTGTAACTCCAGCTCTGTTTGAATCTGATGCCCTTTTCCAGCCTCTGAGGGCACCAGGTACAATGAGGCTTAGAGTTGGAGTTGTAGAGGAAAAGAATACAGTAAAGGGGGCTATGGGGGGACCTTAAAGAGGAGGAAGGGGAAGAGGATGGGCCCAGGGGAAAGAGGATTTATAGGCAGTAGTGGTAAATGGTAGGGTCTGTTCCTGAAAGTCCAGGTGAGAGGAGGTTTTGCTTCTTAGGAAATCATGGGAGCCCGAAGTAGGAAGAGCAAGGAGACTGGGAGAAGAACTGACTTGGACAAAGAGAGGGTACAGGCACAAACAGAGGGCACCAGGCTTCTTTCCTTTATCACTTAGCACCACAGAAACCCTGTAAAGTTTCTTGTGAGGGAGCTGGGGTTGTCATGTTTGTTAAATCTCTGTCTTCCCTGTCTCTGGCTCAAACACAATGATGTAAGTACTTTCTGGTTTGATTAACTTATTTGATTTAAAAATCCAATTTATATTTAAAATGAAGGCATTAACACACCTAAGCCTACTCAAATGTTTTCCAATTACCAGTTCTTTGTATTCTAATTTGTTATGGGGGGAAAAATGTACTTGCGTTCTGGAAACACAAGCAATCATCAGTTTGCACTGTGGGCCAGCTTGGATTTCAGTGACTACGCTTTAGTCAAATAGCACGGATTCCCAGGTGCATGTTCAAGTTTCAGTGTGCCGTCTCTAAGTAGAGCAAATTTCACTGCCAGCACTCCAACCCACACATCACTGTGTAAGTCGTAAGTGCATGCCATATTCAATGACCAATCTGTTGTTTGCAAGTTTGTCAGTATACGGTTACTCACTGATATCCGGCAGTCAGTCCATGCAGAGGCCCATGCCTCTTTGTCTCTCAGTGACAAAACCATATGATACTTTGCAACAATAAATTACTGAAAGAGGAAACTGGCTAACGAAGAATAAAATTGCAGCCAGAAGAGAAAAGTAGTGGTGCTGTAAAAGAAAATGAATTCAAATGTAAATGGAGCTAACAGAAAAAGGGCTCACATCACCACCATCAAGACTCTAAATATGCAGCCAGGAAAACAGTGTTCTGAAGTCCAACTTATTGACAGAATTGAGGAAAGCAGTTGAGACCCAAATGTTCATCAACTAATGGATAGGTAAACAAAATGTGATATATTCGTGCAGAGGAATCCTGTTCAGCCACAGAGAGACCAGAAATGCTGACCTATGTGTTGCACAAATGAACCTTGGGAACATTAGGGTGTTTGGAAGAATTCAGACACACAAGACCACAAACAGGGAAGTCGTGCATAGGCAATCCCCTGCTTAGGTAAACCCATATATACAGAAAGTAGATGGGTGCTTCCCAGGGGTGGGGAAAGCATGGAGAATGAGGAGTAACTGCCCATTGGCATGAGATCTGGGGAGTAGGTGGGGATCTGAGAACATCCTGGAAATAGTCTGTGGCAGTGGGTCCAGAATCCTGTGACCATGCTGAGAATTGTTGAGATGTAATTTGAGTTTTATGACATATGAATTATAACTCATTAAACCTTGTTATCAATGAGCTATAAGGTTCAAAGTGAATTAGTGTTTTAGCTATTTTTTTCCTCTTTCTTTACATCTATAACCAACAGTAAGAGAATTTTTTTAATGTCCTGACAAAATCTTTAAAGGTCACAGAAGGATCATTTTTCCTGTTGACTGTAAACATTGCTTACTATAATTTCAGCTTGTTCAGTCAGTTTCATTGCCCCTCAAAGACTGCCTAGACTCTCCTGATCAACTTAGCAGAAAGTTCAGTGCTACCACTCCTTAGCTAGTTTTTTTGTTTAGTTTTAGCACTTTACTAACTTATTCTAGCCTCAAGCCTCTACCTCAGAGCCACACCCCAAACCTTGCCCGGTTCCTCTATTGACCAGTTGAGGCTTGACAATCTTGGTATTCAAATGCTGGTTAAAAGCCTTATTAGGGGGCATCTAGAATAGACTTTCCAGGGTCTCTCTTGGGTGTTGGAGTCAATAATAATTGCTTCATCACTTGAACCTCTCTGGTCCTCTTCAGGCTCCAGTACTTAGGCTCTCATCTCCCCATCGTCCTTTGATCAGCTATAGGGAGTCTTGCCCTAGGAATAGGGTTCAGCAAAAAGTCCAAGGAAACTCCTCTGAAGATGCCTGCTAGCAACCTACCCCGAGGAACCTCACCCTTCACATTTCCACCACCCTCATAGCCTGGTATTCTGGTTTCTATCTTCTCCACTCAGCAGGATCGCCTGCTCCCTGGGCCACATCTGCAAAGTGCCAGATGTGGAAAGAGTATTGCAAGGCATGTCTCGACTTGTGCTGCCTTTGCCCAGCATCTGAAAGCTGTGACATCAGGGTTTGGTTTTAGATGTAAGCAACTACTGTTGTTGTGCAGGAGGGCCAATCCACTTCCAGTTAGTCCAAGCAGAATTCTATTTGTGCGATATTGGGGGATTTCATCCAAATAGGTCATAGAAGGCTTCCCAGAGGAGCAGGTCAGATGGCTGAGACACAGAACCATGGTGTAATGGGCTCACCCTCCCTCCTATGGGGGTCACCTTCTGATGACTCTTGGGAAAAGGAAGTTATGGAAATGGATTTGGAGACATTATTCCCTTCATTGTGGCTTTTAGCCGATTAATGAAGCTAAAACATATCTATATCTAGTTCCTAGACTGGACACAACTTCTCCATTCTTGTTCCTTCCCCATTCCCTGACCCTAACCACCAGGATGGATTCACATAGGAATTTTGTGTATCTTTAAAGGTTTTTTTGATTCTAACAGACTCTGAGCCCTTCTGCAAGCTTAATAAGCAACACACCATCTCTGTGTTCCTCTCAGCCCTCCGGAGCCTTCTAAATCTCCCTTTCCCCAGTTACTTCCCGTCACAGCAACAGCTTCAGAATTAAACTCCAACTGTAAAACAAATGAAGCAAAAGAGGGGATGAATCATGAACATATGGAAGTAGTTTTGTTGGAAAGCAAATCAGCATTCTTTGCAAACAAGCAATGGCCATATGTGTCGGGGTGGGCGTAGAAGGAGTCTTTGAAATATGAGTGATAAACTGTGATAAATGTCTGAGATACAAAGCTCACTAATGACTCATTTGGCATTGAAAATGAAGTCTCTGACAAGATCTTCTGATCATTTTTTTGCTTCATTAGGGTTTAAAAAAACATTCACTTCATGTGTGTGTGTATGTGCATGATTGCTCATTGCCATTGTTCATGTATGGGGGTAAGAAATCACGCACTATAAGGGCCCTTGGGATCAAAATTAGAGTTTTAGGTTTGGTGGCATGTATCTTTACCCATTGAGCCATTTTCATTTTTTTCTGGCTCCTGCAACAACCCCCCCCTCCCCCCGGCACGCCTGCTTTATAAAGCAGGTCTCACTATGTAGCCCTGGCTGGCTTAGAACCCATTACGTAGACTGGACTGGTCTTGGGTATGGAGGCCCTTCTGACTCTGCTTAACAAATTCTGGGATTGTGGGTATGTGTCACCTCATCCAGAAATTTATTTTTTAAGTTAAAAGATGTTTAGGGAGAAGCCTGTAAGGACTGAAAAGTCTTGTCATGTATTATGAAAAAAAAAAAGAAAGAAAGAAAGAAAGAAAGAAAGAAAGAAAGAAAGAAAGAAAGAAAGAAAGAAAAGAGAAAAAGAAAGAAAATGTTCTGACTTATCAGCATTAACATAAAATTTGCTGTCAACCACATGTACCACCTGTAAGCACATTCCTAGACAGAGGAAAGGGTGTAATGTGTGTGCGTATATTTCATTCATCAACTGTTCTCTCAGCAAGTATTCATTGACTAAATGCGAACCTCAGTGGGAAGCCCTGGGTATTAAACAGTGAATAGAAATCCATGGATATTAAGGAATAGGCAGAATGGTCACAATCCCAGATTCCTGGGACTTTTAGTCCAGTAGGGAAATATTCATTAATCAGTGACGACACAATCAAACTGAAAACAAGGGCCGAGGAGATGGCAGTATGGGTAAAGTGCTTGCTGAGGGAACACTGGGACATGAGTTTGCATCTCTAGTGCATACACAGAGTGCCCAGCAGGTGGTGTGGGATGCTTCCAGTTCCAGCACACAGTTGCTGGGAGACAAGATCTCTGGAGCTAACTGCCAGACTATTCGAATTGGTGAGGTCTAGGTTCAAGTGAGAGATCCTACCCTGCCTGTGGTAGTTTGAATGGGAAATGTATCCCCTGCCACCCTACTCCCTGCTCATGCTGGCTCTTGAAAACTTGGTTCCCAGGCTTCCCTATGCTTCAGGCTTTGGGTCTGAAGATACGAGCTCTCAGTTTCCTGTTTCTGCCACCATCTACCTCCCTCCCACCATCATGGATTCTTACCCCTTTGGAACTCTAAGTCTCCCTTTTTTGTTTTTGTATAAGTTGCCTTGTTCATGATGTTTTATTACAGCAACAGAAAAGTAATTAAGGCACTGCCCCATCATGTATGATGGAGAGTGATTGAGGCAGACACCTGACGTCAACTTCTGGTCTCACATGTGCATGCATATGTGTGCATTTATACCTCCCCACACACGTGTGATCACCCATGCACACCACATAAGCAAAAAGCAAAAGGGAAATCTGTAGTTTGTGCTGCCAAAGAGAGAAGTAGGCAGTTCTTTGAGGCTGTGATAGGAATACATGACCTAGTCTGGGGAGTTGGGTAAGGCTTCGCTGGGGAACAGATGGAGCCACAGCCCAGAGATGAAACATTTCAGGGGGGTGGCATAGTAGTGTTCATGGCAGAAAGGCTTATGTGTGCAATGGCCTGGACCAGATGGGGTTGTAGTGTCCTCAGGACCTGAATGAAGGACGATGAAGGGCGATGCCTGAAGTATAGAACACAGTGCTGACTGTGAGAGAAGACAAAGAAGAGACACTTTTAGAAATCAGGGCAGGGCTACTGATGAAAAGCATGTCTCCCCATACTCACCCCCACACCCCTCTGTTCTGGCTCCCAGATACCATGCTACAGAGAGGTAGAAAAGAAAGATGTTAGCAGCATTCTTCCATCTGACAGATGCTTTAGGTCCCAGCATATAAGAGTCGAATCGGAACTCACAGGCTGTCAGTCTGGGTAGGTTGCAGAAGGACAGTCTCATAAACAGATAATAAACTACAATGTAGTTGTATGCTGCTGCTGGGGCAGCTCACCAAGGACAAGACAGGAGGCATATTTCATAATTGCAAACCCTTCCAGACCTCAGCAGAGAGAACCACCATCATGGCAAGCACCATACTCAACAGTGGAACCTTGAATGTCCCAGCTCAGGTGTTTTTATTGATACAGAACTCCTCAGGTGTTCTACTGATAGCATGTGCAGATCATCAGCAATCAAACATCCCCCCACATAAATCCAATACCTGCATACAATACAAAGTGCCAAGACCTAGGAAGCCCCTCACCCAACAGTGCACAAAACAGTTTTATACATAACTAACATAAATTTCTGCAACACTGCAATTCGCAGGCATCAGCACAGCAGTGTAGGACGCTCTGTGACCTTACAACAGTGGCTCTAATTTTGGGTGTAGGACGCTCTGTGACCTTACAACAGTGGCTCTAATTTTGGGTGGGAAAGGCAGAGGCCACGGGGCAATTTCTACTGGAATTGTTTTACTTGTAAACGTTTCATTTGGTGGCCTTGACTTTCAAGCTTCCTCCCTGTGTTTAGATGACAGAGAGCGGTAAGAACCAGTACTTGGTAGGAAGACCAGCACTCACTTACTATAATTGTCATGTCCATGAGCATTCACCGTGTTAATGAAACAATAAGCCCATCAGGTTTTTGGGGTCTCCCAGTGTTGTTCTCTCTGATAATCCACCACGAGGGTAGCAGTATTGATATTTCTGAATTAACAGCCCTTTCCTTGCTAAACCATTTGCTTCCAACATGTTACAGTTCATGACCTCAACTAGTCTTTTTTTTGTCTAGCCAGAGGACAGAAAATCCATGAGCAGTTTTTCAATGTGAGGAGCTTACATGTTGGTGCTGCTGCCAGTTTTCATCATTCTTTGCATGCCTGACCCAATCAGTTTACAAATTAATGTGTTTATCTGAAAACAAGAAGCTACTCGTGTTTATGTCTGTAGCCTAGCAACCAGCCAAAGCCAATCCCCCAGATGCTTAGGTATGGTTGGTTAGTCCTGAAGTCCAGTGTCAGAAGTTGTTCTGAATTGGCCTAGCCCTTTCCTGAAGACACAAACACTATGCTTGTCAGCAGTGAGGGTCAGACCATGTCTACACTGTCACACAGCAGCCTGAGGAGTTCGCTTCATCTTTTAATGACCTCAGGTCAAGCCTAACTTGTAGCTTCTGGGTCACCCTGCGGGGCACTCCTAGCTACTGCCTGGAACCTCTGGCCCTGTCTGCCCCACTGCTGCCCGGGGTATGAGCCTGTGCGGAATCAAGAGACCAGACTCTGGGAGATGAGTGGACAAGCAAACTCTCTTTGTTCAGAACAAAAGGCACACTTTATACCCCTTATGTCCCCTCATCACCCCCATCACACTCCCATTCGTCTCTTGAGCAGGATCCTGGTGAAATGTCCTTTGCTGGTTGGCTCTCATGACATCATCTGTTCCTAGGTATCAGCTTTCACATCTGTGCGACCACTGCCCCTGTTTTAAATCCTGGCAGCCGGTTCTTAGGGAGTCCTTACTTCCTCCTACACTAACTAGGATTTGTGACTTCCACACAGAAAAGAATTTCAGGGTTATCCAGAATGAAGCAGAGGTGGAGATTTTATTAGAGATAATTTAATATAGATTTTAGTCATGAGGAAAGAGAGAGAGGGGGAGAGAGAGAGGGAGGACACAGGGGGAGGGGGAAGGGAGGGACCTAAAGAGGGAAAGGAATGGGGGCAGGAATGAGGGAGAAAGCCTTACATAATTTAGTAGATAGTCCTTTTTTTCCTTTTCTTCCTTTGCTGTTTACAAAGCCGGATACAGATTATAACCGATAGTGTCTTAGAGCTGACAAAATAAGGAAGTGAATTCTGTGAGACAGTATCTGCATCTCACCATAGCCCAAAAAGTGTTTCTCTCTAATAACACAAGGGGAATTTTTATGGAGGAGGAATCTGTGTGAAAGACCAGAACATGAAGCATTTCATTAAGAAAGGCCAGAATAAAGAGCAGTTTAGGCCGAGTCCTAAGGTTTCTGTCTCCAAGGAGAGATTTTATAACCTGTACCTTAACCTATCCTATGTTATTGTTCAAAAGATTTTGCTATCCTATGGCTGGGGACACAGCCCATTGGCAGACTGCTGATCTAAAGCTCCCAAGGCCTTGAGTTTGGTCCCTAGTACAATGAAAAGGAAAAAACAAAATCTATCACTATAAATTTGCATTTGTTTGAAGGCACTCAGTTTCTCAATTTGATAGCAAAATCCATGTATTAATCAAGTTTGTAATCAGATGAGATAATCAGTATTTCATGCAAAGTTAGTAATTTGTGTAAAAGCCAAGAAACTTCATACTTTAGTTCACTTATGATGCTAGTACTAGTAATTATTTAAATTTTTATTTGGATTTTTAAAAAGATTTTAGATTTATTTATGGGTATAAGTATGTGCCACATGTGCCCCCTAACAGGCGTCAGGAAGGGACACTGACTCCTTTGAGCTGGAGTTAAGGCGATTGTGTGCTGCCCACCAGGGGTGCTGGAAAGTGCACTTGGTGTCTGGGAAAACAGCAATCACTTACAGGCGGAGCCATCTCTCAGGCCCCTCTCTTAGGAGGATTCCTAAACTGTGAACAAGACTCACTCATAGATGGGAGCTATCTACATGGAAGAGTCCTTATAAGAAAACACATACACAGAGCCCCACGTATTGTGACTCTTAATACTTTCACCCAGGCTTTGGGGCAGATGAGAAAATGTGGCGAAGTATGAGAGAGGCAACTGGTGGGGAGCCCTGAGTATCATACTCAGAAGCATAAACTTTCACTGTTACTCTCAGCAAAGATTAAAAGAAGTCATATATGTTATAGCCAGGAACAAAATGTGGATGACTAAGTTTCCACACAATCACATAAGGAGACTCCTCAGCAGTTAAAAGTTCTTAGTACTCTTAACTGTACTCAGTTATGTATGAGTATATAAGAGTACTTAGTAGTCTTGCAGAAGACCCAGGTTTGATTTGCAACCACATGGTGGCTCACATACAATCATCTGTAACTACAGTTAACAAGAGGTCTGATGTCTCTTATGACCTCTGGGTTTCTGCATGCATATAGTACACATACATACACCCAGGAGCGTGCACACACACACACATACAAACATAGACATGCTATAGCTTGGGTGCTCATCTTTGGTGAAGCTGTTACCAATAAACCAAGCTGGCAGGAAGGTCTAAGTTTCTCCATCCACCATGTGATTCTAGCACGAGGTTCCAAGGAATGTATTGTGTAGCAGCAAGAGCTTGAATTCTGGAGTCAGACCACCTGGATTCACACTCTGGCTCACTTGCGTTTAGTTCTGTGCCATTAGGTGAGTGCCTGGGGACCCTCAACCTTCAACCTTTGTAAGGACGATACAAAGCCGTTTTTGAAGTATCTTTAAACATGGTTATCAAATCTTAGTCTTTTTGCCTTTTTTTTTTCTCATTTGTTTAGAAAGTCATATACCAAGAGACTTTAGGGAGTGGAGAACAACAAATTCAGGCTTTTAAATTTCCACTGGCTGATGAATCAAGACCCCAAGGAGAAAACATAGGGTCTAGACAGCAGATTTGTCTTGGCAATGGTGTGAATTTGACTTGACAGTAAATACAGGTGACAGATGCATCTGGTATAGATACTCTAGGAGGGCAGCTTCCCTGGAATGGAAGTTCCCCAATAGCCAGGAAACAGAGAAGCAGTGAGTAGAGGAACCTCCATGCATAGGAAAGCCCCAAGACCCATGGACAACACTCACAGTGGGATCTCAGGATTCGCTCTGTAAGACCATGAGTGCTTACCACCTTTCCAGGAGTTTCCCCAGCGATTGCTTTTAATCATCCATACTGAAATCAGCGTCATCGGGAATATTTTTCCAATGAAGGTGCATGGTTATCTGCTGTAGGCTAAGAGCACGTTGGTGTCCTGTTCTGAACTGTTCTAAGTGCATTTGCACTATATTCAATTTGCTTTACACAATGATCATGGAGGGAAAGTTCTTTTCCCCAGGAGGAGTATGAAACTCTCCGTGGCACAGAGAACTCACCTACTAGACTCCTAATTAGTGAATGGGAAGGACTTCTATCCTTCAACCTTAACTTGAACCTACACTGTATGAAGATTTGTTACTATTTCTCCAGGAGTCTACGACAGTCACAGCGTGTCTTTGTTTCTTAGAGACATTTTTCTCTCTTGTTTTATGTGTTCTTATCCAATAGTTTTATAACAGGCCACTTGGTTCCTACCAATGACTAGTGTTTACCGTTTCTCATCCTTCATATTTTTTGGAAACTGTTATGGGATATTGGCAACACGCCACTTTTCTTTATCTGGTTTGATCCAGAAAATAGAGATTTGAGTTCACTGTCTAATTGAAACGAAAGTAGACTTGCTAGAGACGTTGTCAGGACCCATCTCTTTTTAGAGTAATATGTCAAGTATAAACTGTGCCTTTCTCTTCCCCTTTCTTCTCCATGGGGTATCAACTACAGTGCATCCAATGTCCCTCACCAGAAACAGGTTGTCTAACAGTCTGATCAGAGCATTTCAGTTCCCAACCTGCTGCTCAGTCTTCCTAACTACTTTGAACACCTCCACCCCACCCCACAAACCCTCTAATTCTCGTTTCAAACAGGAAATCCATGGGCAAAGCAAAGCAATTTAGTGAAACAGTATGCAGGAAAGTTGCAAAGTAGCCTCATGTGTAAAACCTGCAGAGTTCTCGTGCTCCACTAGGAATTGTGTCTATTTCATTATTTACTACTTGTATGTTTCCTCAAATCAACAAGTGGCCAGTCACCGCTCTTAACTTTTGAAAGGACAGTTTTGGTTATCTGTGGTATGTAACAGATCCTCTGCAAATCCTCCTGTGGTGGCTTTAAATTACAGCCACTAACTTCTCACTTAGCAGCTTAAGTAGTTCTCCTACAATTCCACTGCCCCTAGTCTCTCAGGTGCTGCAGGGTGTGGGGGCTTGGCCTGGAACCAGATCGTCTAAGGTGACCTCCATTCTAGGTTGAATAGTGATTCAAAGTGTTCATGTTGACTTAGAACTTCAGAGTGCAGCGTCATTTGGGAAGAGGGTCATTGCAGATTAGGGGACCAGTTTAGCCTCAGGGAAGGAAGGATTCCACCTGTCCACTGTAGATCAGCAGGGAAAGAAGGGGCTCTGGTTCACAGTGGACCAGCATGAGGAGCTGTGTTTCCCATCTTTAAGTCAGTTTACAAAGAAGCATCATGACTACTGAGTTTGAATGGATATCTATATATTAATTAATATTAGATTACAGTTTAGAAATTTTATAATGTGTGTGTGTGTGTGTGTGTGTGTGTGTGTGTGTGTGTGTGCGCGTGCGTGTGTCATGCATGTGGAGGTCAGAGGACAATTTGTGGAGTTGATTCTCTCTTTCCACCATGTGGGGTCCCAGAGATCGGACTCAGGCTTGGCAGCAGGTACCCTAATCCACTATGCAATTCCACTGGCCCTTGGATGGATGTTTTATTGCATTATAGAACCCTGTGATGTTGTTAATTTGACAGGATGTAGAATCACCAAAGGTACAAGCCTTTGGATGTGCCTATGATGGATTGTTTTAATTACAATGGCCTCTGAGCCTGCTTGTGAGGAATTATCTTGATTTGGTTAATTGAAGTGGTAAGACCCCCCTAACTAGGTGGCTTCATTCCCAGGGCTGAGGTCCGAATGAAGTGGAGAAACCTTGATGAGTAACAGCATCCCTCCACCTTCCTTCTGGACTGCTAAGACTGAGCAGCTGGCTCAACTCCTGCCCCTGCACTCTGAGCCCTCCAAGAGAGCCCAAAGAAACATTCCTTCCCTTCAGCTGCTTTAGTCTCAGTGTTTTATCACAGTAGCAGAAAAGTTAATAGAAACCTCTTAGTGTGACTCATTATGTAAGTTTAATAAGACTGCTTTTCACTGGCCATCTTGTATTTTAAAGTCATCCCTTTGAATGTCTATTCCACAGTCCACCACACAAATCCCTGCTAGATGGGCCATGATAAAGACTAGGATCTAGGACTCGGTGTGGGACTGGGCGCAGTTGCCCATAGGAAAGACTGTAATATCCCTTGTGGAAACAATTACTTTTTTGGTAAGATAAGTTCTGGCTACAATCCACAGCACTCTCCAAACTAGGGTTTATAAGACAATGGTAGGTCTTCGTGAAAGATGGGAACAGCTGACCTGATCCAGGCCTGGTTACTTCTGTTCTAAGGTAAATAACAACATGTGGAGTGGGAAAGAAATAACTAAAACAATAAAAACCAACAGCTGACACGTCACAGCTTTCTTTCTTTCTTTCTTTATTTCTTTCTCTATTTCTTTCTTTCTTTTCCCTCTCTCCCTCTCTCCTCTTCCTTCCCCTCTCTCCCATCTCCCCCCCCCTCTTTCTTTCTTCTTTCTTTTTCTGATAGAGTCTTACTATGTAGTCTTGGTTGGCCTGGAACTCACTCTGTAAAACAGGCTAGCCTCAAACTCTCAGAGATAGGCCTGCCTCTGCTTACTGAGAGCTGGGATTAAAGAGTGCACCACCGCCCATGTCCCAGGAAATATATTTTTGAACTTGTTTTCAAAGAAAGAATCTGGAAGAATTACTATCCTTTGACAGTAAGACTACAATAAGTACCTCTGATGTATCTGTTAATCAAGTATTCCTGCTTTGTGATAAGTTGACTTCTATACTACACATGAACACACTTAGGCTTATTTAGACAGGGTAAGAAACTGTCCCAGAGTAATGGTTCATAGGATGGAAGTCTAGCATTGGAAGAAAGGAACATTCTACACCCTTGAAACATCCATTACCCCACACATATTCTCCACGGTGTTGGACTTAGATTGATTGCTCTTACTGTTTCAGGACAGAAGACCAAGGAAACATCCAAGCTAATGATTATTTAGGCACAAGACTTGCTTGAGGAGGACCTTGGCTTTCCCCCCCAGTCTCCTGCAACATCCACCCATTGGCACACGTGCAAGTAGTGACTTTGTGCTTCTATGTGGCAACCTCAAACAGAAAACAGAAAAAGAGATGATAGAATTAATTTTTAAAGTGATAAAATAGGAGAAAAGTATGTACTTCCTAACCCCAACATTTCCTGAGATAGCTACATAAAATGATTAATGTATGTCTCTAATGGAAGCCTCAGGTTAGCTTCTGGTACAAACATGGTTTAGCACTCATTGGAGGAGATTGCCTTTCAAACCATCATAAAGTGGAATTACAAAGATCTAAAAATAAAGCCAGTTTCTGTCATTCCAAAAGATATTCTGGAAGTTTCTGAAGACATCTGTGGTGAAGCCTGACATCTTCATGTCAACTTGCCCAGGCGGGTTCACAAAGATCTCACTTACGTTCAGCTGGAACCTTTAGGCAGGAAAGGGGTAGGGAAAGTGCCTTTGAGAAAACCCGTCCAGCTACCACAGAATTATATTTTGTAGCAAACATATTCAAGTAGCTTCCAACCCATGAATTATGGGGAAGTCAGTTGCCTCTGTGCTATCTTCAGAAATTAAAAGTAATTCGTGCAAGGGGAAAAGAAGTTGTACAGCTGTTAGGGATAACTGCTTCCCAGAAAGTACTATTCCCAGGAAGTCGAATGTGCTCACATGCCTTTATGAAGGCTGCCTCAGCTTTTCTGTTTTGGTGTAAATGAACTCCTAAGATAAAAATGTTCCTGATTTAGAACCGGCAGGCTCCAGTTTACAGATGTATTGAGCTCTTCAAATTGAACTCTAATCCAGTTGTTTGCAATAGGAGTACATTTTCCCAGGGGAACAATGTTAACAAATGATGAGTAGAGCCCAGAGCCATGGACCAGTACACAAATTCTATTTAACTCTCAATCCTCTGAAAACCAGGCCATATATAGAGGTGAATATTTGTGTGTCTCTGTGTGTGTGTGTGTGTGTGTGTGTGTGTGTGTGTGTGTGTCTGTGTCTGTGTTTTGTTTTGTTTCAGTTGAAGACCACAACCAACTAGTGGGTCACTACTCTGGCTTGAATATCTGTGTCCCCCAAATGCATGTCAAGACGTTGTCTCAAATCTGGTAGTATTTGGGGATGAAGTCTTTGGGAGGTGATCAGCTTATGAGTAGGATCAGTGCCTTTATAAAACAGACTCCAGAGAGCTCCGTTGGCCTTCCCCATGAGATGATACAGGTTGTTGTCTGGGAACAAGGAGTTGGGTCCTGACTAGATACTGATTAAAAACCCCCTGATTGGAGATTTCAGCACTCATAACAGTAGGGAATAAATGCTATAATTTAGAAGGCACTCAGGCTATATTTCGTTTTGTTTGATTTAATGGATTAAGATGGTCTAAAACCAGCTTAGTGATGGATAATTTTAAAAATTAATTAATGGATTATAGTTATTTTTATCATTTTATCATTTCCTAATGCATGCAATGCATTATGATTGATCATATCCCCCTTTGCCCGCTAATTCCTCTTCTATCCCCTTCCAGTTTTTGCTCTCAACCACATGCCCCACCAATCACACTCTTAGCACCTTCTAGGACTAAAGCCAGTCAGCAGGGATGAAGCTTCCAGGTAGATACCAGCTTGATTTCCCCGGGTCTTATAAGGTGAGGTGTCTTCAACAATAGAGTCAAATTAAGGAGACAAGCTGTCTGTTATGCAAAGGGCAGATCCAGAGAAGTAACACAGGCCCTCTGGAGCCCAGAGGGACATGAGTGGGTCCCAGATGTCAAGCACTGAACTTTTTAATATGGTTGAACCTCAGTTTTGCTTTGGTCTGAATGTAACTGTGCCCTGTTTCTTTCCTCCTAGGAAAATATTAAAAAATAGCATGAAAATATTAAAAAAAAATGCCTGAGATAACTGTGTGAACATCACATAGAGTAAACTTACAGAAGTTTGTAAGAGCCAGAGGGTCAGAGAGTTTGCTGTGAGACTGTCTCTTAATAACATGAGAAGTCACAGGTATAGTGTCTCACAAACATGTCTGCCCAAATGTGAGCTGAATGGAGGACACCAAGGAACATGCCAAACTGCACAAGGAAAAGCCGTCCAGGCCTCAGTCCCATATAAAAGACTGCCAGCAACTGAGGAAAGCTGGAAATGGGAGAAGTGGCTTTCCCTAGGGAAGAATATGCCAACGAGCTGTCCAGTGCTAAATAGTGAGCCCTGAAAACAGACATACAAGTAACATTACCATATGGACTCAACAGGCTATATTTGGGAAATATATGTATATGCAAATATATATATGTAATAACAATGGAAAAAGAGGCCATAAATTTGAAGGCGAGTGAAGAATGGTATATGGGATGCTTGGAGGGAGGAAAGGGAAAGTGTTGTAATTCAAATATAACCTCAAAATAAACAAAAATATGTAAAAAGACAGAAAAACCCAAATAAGATTTTTAAAAATTAAATCCCAGAAGTTTGAAGCATACTATTAATGTACTTAATGTAATTGATGCCTGGGAGAAGCTGCTTCCAACAACAGAGTACATATTCTTTCTAAATGCACATTGAGCATTTATAAAAATTAACATGTGGTTGTTCATAAAGCAATCTTAGAAATATTAGAGGATGAAGTTATACAGAGTAGTTCCTTAACCATAGGGGAATTCAGCTAGAAGCCAAAAAGTCTCTAGGGAATTCTGACACATTTAGTCTCAATAGACACTTACAAATAACCTGTGAGTGAGAGAAGCATTTTGATCAGGATAATAATTGCCTGGAGTCGCCCATCTAGGACTGCAGCTCCTAGAGAGTCCCCCACCCACAGAGGCATGCCAATTGGTGTTGTCATTGTCCAAGTCTTGTTTAAAACATGACTATGTTGTTGAGATTCTGTGGGTTCAATTTGCCCGTCATTTCAAGGAGACACAATCTCACAGCAGACTTCCTAGTTCTCTGGCTCTTACAATCTCTCTTCCACGATACCCTGATCATTGGGTGTAGGCTTTGTTTTGTAGGCGTATTGTTGGGGAAGTTTATTTTTAGTTATGTTTGAAATTGTTTTATGCACTGTTGGGCGAGGGGCTGTCTAGGGTGTTTTGTATTGTCTGCAGGTGTTGGATTTCTGGGGGGGGGGATGTTTGATTGCTTATGATTTACACCTGAGGAGTTCTGAATCAATAAAAACACCTGAGCTCAGAGCTCAGGGTTCCACTGTTTATGGAGTATGGCACTGGCCATGACCATGTAGGTACATCCCTCTGTAGAGTTCTGGTAGGGTTTGCACCAATGAATATGCCTCATGTCATCCTCGCTGAACACACAGTGGTGTACTGCTACCGTGTATCAACTGGGAGTTAGAACCTCTCCCCATGGGCAGCTGTCCACTGCATTTTGACCAGTTGTGGTTTTCTATAATGGTCTCTGTCTTCTGAAAACACAAAAAACAAAACAAAACCTCTTTGATTCAGGGTGAGAGGTGCACTTAACCATTAGCTAAAAAATATATAATCATCTAGATAGAAGCAAAAACAACATTTGACAAAACTTCTATTCACACTTTAAAAAACCTCTTTTCTCTATTATTCAGTTGGAGAACACATTTCAAAAATCCATGTTATGTTGAATCTCAGCTTCCCTTTCCTCCTCCTTATGTTGGGTTAGGCTAAGCAGAATCCCTGCCTTGGATAGCTCTTCCATTTTCTTTTCCTCTGTCCATTTCCCTCTCTGGATGAGCCCCAGGCTGTCTGGTTCCCTAAAGCACTTGAGCTGGGTCCCTGGCCGCACTTGTGTGGAGGTACTGACATGCTTGCTTCTCATTTTTGTCCTTTGCTTTGGGGTGTGTGTGTGTGTGTGTGTGTGTGTGTGTGTGTGTATTTCTAGAGTAGAAAGGGCTAGGTATTCACCTTCGTTGCTGTAGATGGAAATCAATGTCTTATAGGAAAAACGCAGAGAATCCAGAGGGAAAAAAGGTGCAGAGAAACCACCCCTGTCTTGAAGCAACAGATTCCTTTCTCTGATGTTAGATTTTTCTGTGCATACTTCTGTCTCCCACAAGTTCTGGGTCAGGACAAAACGGCCACGTTTAATATGTAGATGCTGTAGGTCACCTCTCTAATGGCAGCTGTCCCAGTAGGAAAGCCCTTCTGAGCCCCATTAAATGATTTGGCTTGGTTTCTTCTCACTATGTGTGGATTACTTTGGTACTTCCGAAAGATCCTTAATGAAAACATTCAGGCTTGCTAACAAAGAGGCTGCCAACACAGTTGATCATTGTGGCAGATTCTATGGGCCCACCTTTAAAGTTCAAATGCTCCTGATGGAAGGAGCATCCTCCAGTGAACAAATACACAAATCACTAGGAAGGAATGATATGTATCTGAAAGAACAAGCTCTTCACTTTCTAGTCAATGATTCTCAAATGTGAATGTTTACCAGAATGACCCACAGGACCTGCTGAGGCTCAGTTTTAGCTGGGCCCCTCCCTCAATTCTTCTGATTCACTAGGTTTCAGGGGCTGGGTTATGTTTTCCCCAAATTCATATCAAAGCATTAACCTCCAATGTGCTATATTTGGGGGTAGAGCTGTAGGGAGCTAATTAAGATTAAATCAGAGGATGTGGATGGGAACACACACCCCAGAGGACACAGAGGAAAGGTTGTGTGAGGTGAGAATGCAACCTGACTGTGGCCATCCTTCTACAAGGCAGGAAGAGAGGCCTCACCAGAAGGTATGACTCCCAGTGGCACTAAGATCTTTAACTTCAGTATCCAGAACTTGGAGAGACTAACTTTCTGTTCTTTAAGCCCTAAGTGGGCCATATTCTGATATGACAGCCTGAACACCCTCCGTTGGCTGGGGAGTGGCTGACCACCTTCATGAGGAACACCACTCCTGTGGCTACAGCTGGACCAGGGTCCACAATTGGAGAACCCCCATTCATGAGCTTACTGTTCATAAGCCACTTGATGGCCTTTCTTAATGACCTCTAAAAATTATCCCTTTGGAATTGAAGGCCTGGCCTTAAACTTAAGAACCAACAGCTTGGCTGGGGTGATAGCTCTGAGGTTAAAGAAGATGTCAGAGTGAGGACCTGAGCTCAGATCTCTAGAACCCACATGAAACTAGGGTTGCTGTGCATCTGTAATCACAATAATCTTATGCAAGATGGGAGAAAGAGAGGGAACTTTCTGGCTACTTTAGGGCTAGCTAGCCTGGCAAATGCAAAGAGACCTTGATACAAGTGGGAAGGCAAAGACAAATACCCAAGGTTGTCCTCTGACCTCAATGCGCGCACACACACACACACACACACACACACACACACACACACACACGGACAGAGACAGAGAGACAGATACAGAGATAGAGAGAAATAGAGACATAGACAGACAGACAGAGACAGAAATACAGAGACAGAGGCAGACAGAGACTGACAGATTAAAGAAAAGAGAAGAGTTCTTGCCTAATGCTCAGTCTCTCCTTCCGTCATCTTACAAGATGAACCCATACTGCGCTGGCAAGATTCAGTGTCCTCAACAAAAGCAGCAAAATTAAAACTGTCTTTTTTTCCTGATCACAGAAGAGAATTTGGGCTTCTTATCTGGATGTGGGCCAGAGGTAATTTTTAAGTTACATAAAATTGTACACATCACCCCACCCCCACCCCCCGGTTCTTGCATCAGAAAAGTAAAATACTACTTAGGGGCTGGAAGAGGGCATTAGATGATATTTCATAGTGATTCTTATGTCTGTTTTGATTTATGTCTCGTATCTTGGATTTTATGCCATCCAGCAGTGTACCTGTTTAGACAGCTCCAAGCATCAGCTTCTACCTGTGGACCAGCTTTGGCCTGAGCTTGCTCCCTGGTCTCTCATGAGCTGATGTGTCAGGTGTCACATGATGTTACAGGTGTCACTTCTGTACTTTGGCCTTTTCTCTTCCCATGCATAATTGCTTGAGTGGGCAGTACCTCCGGTCCTTGTCACTAAAGCAGTATTTCACAAAGAGACTGGTCTTTGTAGAAAGGAAAATGGGCATTTGCCCTCTTCTTTGTGTATTTCTCTTATCTCTTTCAGTATTAATTAGTAAGAAAGCAGACCACATTCACCAAACACTTCTTCATGAGCTTATTTGGGGGTTAACATTTATTTGTTTGTTTTATTTTGTTTGTTTGTTTTTTGGTTTTTTTTTTTTTGAAATAGGGTTTCATGTAGCCCAGGCTGGCCTTGATTTGCTATGTAGCCTAGGCTAGCCTCAAACTTCAAACTTTCCTCCTCTCTTCCAAGTGCTGAGGTTACTGGTGTGTGCCATTGCACTCAGCCAGAGCTTAGGTTAAAGTCTTGTTTTTCATTTGTTTATTTTGTGTATGTGTGCATGGGGATGCTTGTGCTACAACACCATGCAGAGGTCAGAAGACACCTTGGGGGGACCAGCTCTCTCCTTGTACTGCTTACTACTCAGGTTATCAGGCAGAAAGCACTTTTACCCATGAGCTATCTCAGTAGCCCAGGTTAGCTTTTCAAAAATCCTTTGCCCTTTTTCTTTTAAGATGAACTTTAACATCCTTATGGTGACAGAGATACTCTTGCTGAATTATGTGTGTGTGTGTGTATTACATGTTATATATTATGTTATATATAACATGTAATATAATATGTAATGTAAATCTTGAATGTTCTCATCACAAAAATGGTAAATATCTGAGGTGATGTTGGTTCCTCTGTTTTACATGTGTCAGAACAGCACACTATACAACACAAATACATATAAATTAGTTTTTGCCACTTAAGATTGAAATAGAATAATTTAAGTGATTATATAAAAGACTCTTAGGATTCAAGACAATTTTGTGATAATCTTTACTGAAATATCTGCACTGGTAGAAACCCAGGACACCTAGACACCTAGACACACCCAGGAGGGGGGCTGCCTCCAGTATCAGTTTAAAGCATCAGAAGGAGAAATATTTAGTGATACACATTCTCAGTCTCTCCATGAAACTTCTGCAGAGCCCCTCAGGCCAAAATGACAATGTCCTTCTAAGCCTGTCCCCATGCTTCCTGATCTCTCTCTCCATGGCTGCTCATTGCCTCTTTATGCTAGCCTTTGCCCTTGGCCCGTCCTCTCCTCCTCTTCTGTTTTCAGCTCTTAGAACCCCATTCTAATAAGCAACCGATAATAACTTCCTTTCAGAGGGAAAGACATATGATAAAGAACTTAGTTTGGGAGTATGTTTGCGTGTTGGAGGAAGAGACTGTAACAGGGAAAGATAGTGCAATGACCCAAAAGTAGAAACACAAGTGTCTATCAACAGAGGAATGAATAAACAAAGCCCAGAACACACGCACAATGGAATGTTACTCAGCCACAGAAAGGAACTGATATGTCACAATATAGATAAACTGCAAAAACACAGGCACAAAAGGACATGCATTTTATGATTCACCCCAACCATTATCTGAGATAGAAAAATCTACTGGGACAGAATGAAGGCTATGGTTGCTAAGGATGGGAGGTGTGGGAGAAGAGTAATTACCTAAGAGGTATGGATTTTTAGTTCACAATATTGGACGTCTTTTGGGAATAGGAGAGATGGTTCCATGAGATTGTGAGTGTGCTAAATGCCACTGGATTATTCATCTAAGATGAATAATTCTAAGATGGTAAATATTACGGTATACAAACTTTGCCCTAACAGAAGGTAAAGTTATATCTGTCTCTATCTTATGTATTATATGTATGTGTGTGTGTGTATATATAGATATGTATCTATATATCTAGATATCTATATCTATCTATATCTATATCTATCTATATCTATCTATATCTATATCTATCTATATCTATCTATATCTATATCTATCTATATCTATATCTATCTATATCTATATCTATGTCTAGATATCTATACCTATCTATATCTATATCTATATCTATATATATATATCTATCTATATCTATATCTATATATCTATATCTATATCTATCTATATCTATATATATCTATATCTATATGTATGTGTGTGTGTGTATATATATAGATATGTATCTATATATCTAGATATCTATATCTATCTATATCTGTATCTATCTATATCTACATCTATATATCTATCTATATCTATATATCTATCTATATCTATATCTATCTATATCTACATCTATCTATATCTATATATATCTATATCTATGTCTAGATATCTATACCTATCTATATCTATATCTATCTATATCTATATCTATATATATCTATCTATATCTATATCTATCTATATCTATATCTATCTATATCTATATCTATATATATCTATCTATATCTATCTATATCTATATCTATATATATCTATCTATATCTATATCTATATCTATCTATATCTATATGTATGTGTGTGTGTATATAGATATGTATCTATATATCTAGATATCTATATCTATCTATATCTATATCTATCTATATCTATCTATATCTATATCTATGTCTAGATATCTATACCTATCTATATATATCTATATCTATATCTATCTATATATATATGTATGTGTGTGTATATATAGATATGTATCTATATATCTAGATATCTATATCTATCTATATCTATGTCTAGATATCTATATCTATCTATATCTATATCTATATATATCTATATATATGTATGTATGTGTGTATATATCTATATCCATCTATATCTATATCTATCTATTTCTATATCTATCTATCTATATCTATATATCTATATATGTATATATATATATACATATACATACATATATATATATATATATATATATATATATATATATATATGTGGTGGTGGTCAGAGACCAATCTATAGGGATCAGTTCTTTTTCCTTCTACTATGCAGAACCCCAGGGCCGGAAATCAGCTAGTCAGACTTGGTGACAAATATTATTACCCTCTAAGCCATCTCACTGGACTTAAAGTAGAATTTTAAAGGAGAAAATAATTCAACAAAAATTTCTACCCTCCTTTCTTAGATCTTATAGCTTTCATATCTTTCTCTTTAATCACATCAGAAAGAATGTTTACTTTTAATTTAGATACTAAGCTTGAAGGAGTGGTTCTGGGTGACCTCTAGATCTTGTAGTGTATTGTATTGGTTCTTAATAAAAGACCCTGAATAACAGCAAGAATAATAAAGTCATCTGATTAGGCAGCAGTAGAACTGGGCTGGCATCCCAAGGAGTGCTGCCTTTGAGTCTCTTTTTGAATCCTGCTGCTGTCTCTCCCTGTTCCTGAGACTCCTGACATGATTGAAGATGATTTGTCAAATGATGTCATCCCCTGAACCAGTGAAGGAGCACAGGGGTCGTTGAAGGTGGGGTACAGATCACCATGTGCCCCCAGGTTGCTGAGTCTGACTCAGTGTTGCCCTGGCAATGTGAAACAACATCATATTTGTCTCTGCTGGTCTTAACCTTCCCTTTTCTGTATCCTTTGGTCCACTTGAGGACCCTCCCCTCCATCCCCCAGGTACCTACAGGAAACCTCCCCCCCCATTATCCCTCCTGTTTTCTATCCACCTACACCATTTAAAAAGTTGACATCATACCTCCATGATGGTGAATTATGCATAAGTATTTCCTAGCCGCATTTCAGATCTCTCTTTACTTTGCACTTTGTGAGCAGCCCTGCACATCTTCCAGGAGTTGCTGGCTCCTTGTAGAACAGCAGTCCATTTTGTGCCCTGTGTGGTATGCTTCTGGAAGAGGCACCTGGGTGATTCACTGTTACCAATCACTGTCAAATTTTAAATCTAAGTACCATCAAGAAATATTTCAATAGTCATGGTTGGCTAATGAATAAATCTACTTAACCGAGTAGTAGGAAAAAAATTGTCAGTCTATAAATATTAAAATCTTAGCTTGCCCACAGGTAAATTTCTGGGTTTCTATCTCTAAAAGGATCTTAGTTGACTCAGTGTTCCACTTTGCAGTACACCCACTTAACTTCAAAACCAGCCCATTCTTGGGAACTTATGAACCATTTCCATACCTTCCTCCTCATTGGCATGGGATTCTCCAATAATAGGTTCCCACCCTCCCACCCTGTCCCACTGGATTCACAAAGATGGGGCACCCAGTGCCTCAGAGCTGAGCTTTAATCAGAAATTGCGCCTTTGTGCTTCCAAGCAACACAGTGCTGGCAGCTCATCTCTGCTTGTCACAGAAACCTTGTTTGCTGAGTGGATTCCAGGAAACGTAACACCCCCCCGCCCCCCGACCGATTGTTTCAAGCAGTTTGATCCTGCCCTGTGCCTTTGGGCTTTGGGGATGCTCACTCTCTACAAACACAGTGTTACCAGGGTCAGATGGTCCAATTAGCTTGCGCTTAACTGGTCAGATTAAATGGGTGACTATGAAGCCTTGTCAGCTGAAGGTGCTTTTCAGGGATTTCAGCTTACACTGTGCACTGCTTGTTTCTATCAGACCCACAACCATGACCCCCAAAAGACATGGTAGAGAAAACATATTTAGGGCTAAGTTATATAATCTCCTCCTTTTTTTTCTTTGAGACAGGTTCTCTAGAGCAGACTGGTCTCTAACCCCTTATGTAAACTGATGTTAACTCTGAACTTCTGATCCTCACCTCCTGCAAGTATAGCTATGGGCCACTACACCTGGTCATGTTGTACACACTTGACAAGTACTCTATAACCTGGTCTATATTCTTCAGCGCTCAAACCTCTTTTTTTTTTTTTAATTCAAACTGTTAGAATCTGCAGGAAAAGTTTGGCAGTCACTACAATCATGTCTGACATCTCCTTGCAGAGTCTGTCCCTCAAGGAGCCTTACAGTAGCATTCCTATCTTCCTAGCATTTCTGGTTCCCTAGGTTCTTGGTGAATACTTGTCACCAAATTGTAGAAATCTCTTGGGGGTAAAGAATTTATATTTTTGCACAGAGTAGAATCTTTTGGGGGAAGGTTTCTTGGTCTGTGCTTCGGAAAATTACTTTTGGGGCTGAAGCCAAAACTCTGGGTGACTTTGAAGTCCAGACAGCAGCACACTGAACATGGCTAGACCTCCATTGCTTTATCAGTGTGGCTGCTGCGTCAGTGTCTCTGAGCAGCCTGGTGAATTTGGAAATTAGATTGGTCCCAATGAGTCAGTTAACTCAATCAAACTTTAAGGGTCAAATCACAACAGGCTTCTGGTTGTTTTGGGATGAGAATTTGCAAATTTGTCTTTAAAGCTCCAGAATAAAATGCATTAGGAAACTAAGTCCCTCTCTAATCTTTTATTGGCATCATTTCCAGATACTATAGGGGTCAAACTGAATGCTAACAGTTTTTGAGGGTTGACATTGATAGAATATTTGGTAAGGCTAATCATCTGTTCTTGCCATGGCTCTTGTGGCTAATCCTCAAGAATAGCTTAGTTTGCTCCCAGGTTGCTGAGACATTATTTGGCCAACTCATCGAGGAAATTTATCCATAACATTGGTCATGAGTAGAAAGAATTAACCTGCTGCCCTCTCCTCATTGTTCAACTAGATCATTTGCTTGCATTGCATTTATTCCAACTCTTGGGCAGCCTGACATAGTATAGCTACTGTCCCTCAAGTGACAAATCTCTGACAGGGTCAAACCCCAAGAAGATAAAATATTTGCAGTCTCCAGGGAGGGTGATGGCTATCTCTGGGTTTTCAGAGCAAGTCAGCACCAGTAAAGCCTTTTCTGTGTATCTAGTAATTTCCCTGATGGACTAATTATCTATTGCTGCAGAATAAATTGTTTCCAAACTTAGCAGCACAATTAAAAAAAAGCCAGCATTTATTTATTGTCTCACAGCTTCTGTGGTCAGGGCCAGATGGTTCTGGCTCTTGGTCTCACCAGAGGTTGGAGTCAGGAGATTCACCTCTAGAACTGACTGGTTTGAAGCATCTACCTCCAAGAGATGTAGTCTCTGGGTGGCGGTTGATTTTAGTTGCTGGCAGTGGAGCTCTGATGTCCTCAGGGTGGGACAGCTGGGTTCTCCCTACATTACTTACTTGTCTTATCACTGTCACCAAATAGCTGAGAAGAAACAGCATGGGGGAAGCCGCATTTATTTTAGCTTGGAGTGCCATGGCAGGGATGCATGGTGGCTTGGACTCCTGCCTTTGTGTAGGACCTTGTGGTTGGTCACTTTGTGGCAGCAGGTGAGAAGCAGAGAAGGACTCCTAGGGGTACAACCAGGCCCAGACCTCTCAGCCTGCCCCCAGCTACCCATGTCCACTGGGTTGGCCTCATCTCTAAAGGATCCACAGTCTCCTAGAATAGTGCCACGGGCTGGGGAAGTGCTCAGACACAGGGGCCCACGAGAGAGACTTCACATCCAGGTGGTTTGTTACCAGCACAGCTCAACTAGGAAAGGTCTTGCCTTACATGAACCTGAGTTTGGATCCTACCCACAAGGTAAGAAGAGCTACACGTAGGGATGTGCATTTGTAATCCCTGAGCTTGGAAGGCGGAGAGAGGGGATCCTTGGGGCTCCTCAGCCTGATGGTCTAGTTTAGTGGGTGAGCTACCAGAGCAGCCAGCAACTCTGTCTTGAAAGACATGTCAAGATTGACCCCTGGCTTTCCACACACCAAACTCAGAACACATCTCCAATGTTTGGTTCAAGACACCAGAATTTACTGAAAATCAAGATTTCATATGTGTGTGGATTTATGTCTGGATCTTCAATCTGGTTCCATTGATCAGCATGTCTGTTTTTATGCCAATACCATGTGGTTTGTATTATAGCTTGAAATCAGGAATGGTGATACCTCCAGAAGTTCTTTTATTGTTCAGGATTGTCTTAGCTATCCTGTTTTGGGTATTTTTTCATATAAAGTTAAGTATTATCTTTTCAAGTCTCTAAAGAATAGTGTTGGGATTTTGATGGGTATTGCATTGACTCTGTAGATTGCTTTTGGGAATGTGGCCATTTTTACTATGTTAACCCTACTGATCCACGAGCATGGATGATCTTTCTATCTTCTGAGATCTTTGATTTCTTCCTTCAAAGACTAGAAGTTTTTGTCATATGAGTCTTTTACTTGCTTTGTTGAGCCACCCCAAGATATTTTATGTTATGTGTGGTTATTGAGAAGGATATTATTTCCATTATTCCTTTCTCAGTCCACTTGTCATTTATATATAGGAGGCTGGCCAGGAACCAAAGACTGGATAGCCTGGAAATGATTCCTAATCATCCCCTGCTCTGCTCATAGATCGGTGCCTAGTCCAGTCTACATCAGAGAGGCTTCCTCTGGCAGCCAATGGGAGCAGATGCAGGGACCCAGGGCCAAATATCAGGCAGAGCTCAGGGAACCCTGCAGAAGAGGGGGAAAAGAGACTGTGGGAACCAGAGGGGGTGAGGACACTAGGGGAACAAGCCTCAAGAAGTCACTTATAAAGCACTCTTCGGGGCTCAGAGACTGAAGTGGCAGACAAGAAGCCTACATAGACCCATAGATATATCTTACGGTTGTTTGGCTAGGTGTTCTTGTAGAACTCCTACAAGTTGGAGTGGGGGAATCTCTGACCCTTTTGCCTGCCCTTGGGACCCTTTTCCTCTTAATGGGATCGCTTGCTCAGCCTTGATGTAGGGGTTCATGCCCTGCCTCATTCCATCTTGTATGCCTTGTTTGAGTGGTAACCCTCGGAGGACTGATCTTTTCTGAGGGGAAGTGGGAGGGGTGGATCAGGGGGAGAGTAGGGAGGAGTGGAGGGTAGGGAGGATGGGGCTTTGGATGTATTATACAAGAGAAGAAAAAATAATAAAGAAACCAGATTTGTTGGTTATGACAGGAGGGTCATTGACTATCAACCAGGTACAGCCTTTGGATGACAGAGGCAAAGCCCAGTCTGTGCAGGGTTAGAGCATGCACAGGCTATGATCACCAGGGGGCGCCATTGGTGTTGTACTGAACTGGGCTTCCACATCTATCTCATTGCATTATCCTCCAGCAGATGGGGTTTTGGGGAGGCAGGTAGGGCATCTCTAGGACTGTAGACTTCCCTGCCTCCTGGGCCTCTCTGCAGTGTTGTCATCCTGACTA